>BLKR01006098.1:0-65018 GCA_011170035.1 Teleogryllus occipitalis
AGAATTATGAGAAAAGGGTAATTTTTACCAAAAGGAGTAATTTTTTTATCAACATCAGTGCAGCTAAGACATTCCAGTTCAGTGTCACTTACGAGTGCGAAATTCGCATTTGAGCAAAGGCTCCTAGATGGTGGAATTCAGTTTTTCTTTGTATTTCTTTGTATTCAGTTCTTTATATTTATAGTTAAAGAATATATGATTTGGTGTCTCAGATCCACAATATTTTTCTTTGTTGTAAACTTGCCTATATTCTCCCTAACGAGCTGTCCTTGAATATGTCTTCAAAGAACAATTGAATTAAATCAACTCGACTTGTCTGACGGCGGATCGTCAGTGAACAGTCGGACGTCGGAGGTAACGCCCACGCGGAGCGAAGCTCATTTAGGGATAACGACGCCTAGTCGAAAGAGGTGCAAATGTACTATATATATATATATATATATATATATATATATATATATATATATATATATATATATATATATATATATATATATACACCGTTACACTTATTTTTCTTCATTGATCTCGACCCTTTGACTTTTATTTGAATCACTGGGTCGCCACAACCTTGCATTCCTCGACAATCTTTTGTTTACCAGTTTCAAGAGGATCATAAAGACATATTTTTGTGAACTTTTCGAAGTTTAGGAACCACAGAGTAGCAGTGCTGAAGACTATTTCCTATCTACGGTTTCTAGAAGTTTTAGGAGTGTCGTTAAAACTTTGTAAATTGAGATGGAATTTACTCGAAAAGTCAGTAAAGGTTATTCCCACTTATGATGTTTTGAGTACCATTATTTTATTAAACTTCTAAGTTCCCAAAATATTTTGCCGTTACAAACTTGTGATTAATCAGATTATTTGTACACGAATGTTCCTAAGCAATAATCTTTCGGATTATTGTTCACTAAATCTTTGAGATAATTGAATGATGATAATAATAATAATAATAATAATAATAATAATAATACTCTTAAAAGTGTTGAATGAAGCGATTCTTTCCCAATTGTTGTCTGTTGTTCCAGCAATTATAGATCCATGAAATTTAGTCTCAACAAATATTCCAAAGTCAATTTAAAGTGAGGCAAAGTGTCTTCAGAGAGCACTGAAGTTGATATGCAATTGTTATTCAATATCTTGAGCCATGTAAAACTTACAAATATCTGAGCATTGAAAAATATGGGAACATCTCGAACGACACAATAAACCAGAGAATTCGCAGGGAGTGTTACAGAAAAGTCAGACAAATCCTGCAGTCCTCTCTGACCCCAGGAATAAAAATTCTCCATCAGGTAGTTTGATGGTGACTAGTCGAGTACAGTTTTAGACTAGTGGACTGGACTCGACAAGAAATTCGAATCATGGATCTAAAAAACTAAAAACTGCTTATATTGCATCATGTAGCCCACCCTCGAGCTGATAAACATAGACTTTATGTGTCAGGGAAGGAGGAAGAGACCTGAAGCCTCCTGGCACAATGCAATAGTCGGAATGGGAAAGTATGTAGTCAGTCATCAAGATGACCCACTAATAAGGCTGGTCATTGAATCAGACCGAAGAATGGGAAACAGAGGCATTATGAGTGTAGCAAGAAGCATCGCGAAGAGAGTAGCCAAGAACCGCAGAATAACATTCACTGAACTTCTAGTGCGATTTAACATGAGAAGACTCAAACCACTCCATGGACAATATCTAAAAGAATGGACAAGGTGCAGATCAATAAAGATCAATCATTTATCTGGATTAAAAGCGGAATAATAAAGCCAGAACAGGAAGCAGTTGTAATAGCTGCTCAGGATCAGGCTTTGAGAACACGACTTTATGATAAAGTGATTCTTAATTCGTATTCCCCAAGATGATAAATGTCGCATTTGTTGAAACAAGTAGAAACTATTCTTCACATCGTTTCAGCTTGTCCAATTCTAGCAAAGACCATGTTCGAGTATTTGAAAAGACGCGAAAGGATTATAGTTACCTTCACTGTCAGATCTGTAATGCCCTCAAAATTCCAAACACTTGTTCCAAGTGGCGAGCACTCGCCAAAATCGGTGACGTCTGTTGGACTGTGTTCAATATAGTGCGACCAACAAATTCAAACCTGTCGCTCAATGGCGGCAAACAAACCGAATATTTTGTAAATTATTTATTTTAGGTCGTTCTAAAACGTCCAAAGTCATTAACAACATCTATGGATTTATACCAAAGATACATTTTACAAATTAAAATAAAGAGAAATACAGTAGCAAAAACAGTACAGAACATTACAGAACAGGACAATACATTACAGAAGTATTGTAAATTTACAACAATTCAGATCATAGAATCAAGTTCAGCAAACTTAAGATATTTTAAAACCGACTTACAACCTTCAATTGAATAAATATTTCATAAATTTCGTTTTTGATGCCAAGGGAGTTTCTTAGATTTTGGAGGCTTGAACATTCAAGTATAATGTCAGACGTTCAGGGGGGATAACATTCCTCCACATTTTGGACAGGTGGCTCGTCGGTTTTAAACCGGATGTTGTTATCATGGATTTGGAGAAAATCGTGTCTCCTTGTAGATATCTCTGTGCCAAACCATCCTAACCGATGAGGCAGAGAAATATTAAATACAGGAGTTTGGAGAACGTGATCAGCCGAATGTGGGACGTAAAACACAGGTCGTTGAGCTCTGAGATTTGTTCTGCAAAATTTGTGTAATAACTTCACTAAACTCCTAGGACATTCAAAAGACTGGGAAATGCAAGACATTGCTTTATTGGGAAGTGTCCACATTGTACGGTATTGTAGAGGCACCGACATTCCCTAGATCTGCCCCATAGAAAGCTGTTTGCAACCCGGAGTAAATTTTATATTCAGTCAACTCGTAACATTCTTAGTCGTGAATTAGAGGAAATAATAACATTTTTACTCCCCACTGTGTAGTGGAGAGTAACCTGCATTGTTGCAGAGTAGGGAGGAAAAGTATTGTAATCGCCTCAACAAAATGATCCCAATTTGCGGGCGTAAAATCCAAGTTTAAATTATTTTGATCTGTAACTTCGTACAAGTGTAATTAAAGTCTATTAATGCTGTCCCGAAGATGGTTAAAACTGGTTCAGGTGGTTAGTAGATACACACAAGTTTGGGGCCGAAAATTGAAATGTCTCTGTCTTTTCTGTCTACCTGTATGGATTGATGGATGGATGGATGGGCACACGTCGTTCTGGAGATCAGTAAAATATTTTAATTGTGGGAGTACTTTATATTGACATTACAATAATGTAACATGAACGGGTACTTTTGGATTTAAAATGTTCACTGGTTCAGGCAAAAGAATATCGATTGGCCATTACTGAGTCAAGTAGATCCATCTGACAGTTACCAAAATTTTTTCATAGTCAAATTAACACTACACCACTACTAAATCAACATAGAGGTTGGAAAATAAAAAGTAAAAGTAATTAAATAATAAAAATCAAATAATAAAGAAAGAAAAATTAATAATTGGCAATTTTGAGGCAAGAGATCTGTTCATAAAATGGTATGCTAACCGCCAATTGAATTTCATATAACCAGTAGCCCAAGATTTTTAAGAAAAGTACGAAAATGTTCTTAACTGTGTCAGCGTCTGGTACTTTTACCTTGTATTATATAAAATTAAGTCATTTCAGATTTTGCATTTTTCAGAGAAATGCTTTCAGAGAAAAACTGATAACTCAAACTAAGGGATATTGGTATTCTTTAAAACCTTCAAAACCTATCTCCTTCTAATAATGAAATCATCACACCTTTTGAAAATGCATCAATTCCTTCGAATAGAATGCATTGCAAAAGATAATAGCGGATATACATATTACTATTTAAAACGCAATAAAGAAATTATTGATGAATTATACTGAGAAAATGATGTAATAAAAGTGGTCGTTCTTCAGAAACGCATCTGTAAAACGGATCCGCATTACAAATGAATCAATTATTTGAAAAATTAATAACCAGCACTTATTTAAAAAAGTAATGTCACAACATGATAAAAAATGTTAAATCAGAGACAAAGAATTTGATTTTCGGGCTAGCAAAAATTAATTTTAAAGTTTCGCCTTTCTTTCCTTATATTGCACGCTAACGTTAAAGCAGATAAACTCTGACTTTTCGAACCTACACCGCATGCGAAAAATCACATTCCACAGCGTTCTTCCCTCATTTTCGTAGATATCACGGAATTTAGCCCTCCCGGAAAGTTAAGCAGTTCTGATATTCTGCGCTAATTTAATTAGCTCGGTAAGCGCTATGGTGTTACCCTTTGAAGGTAGTTGACGAGGTCCGAGGGCTGCATTCTTTTACATCTCTTTATGGGAACGAGCTGACGGCGCAGCGTTAAACTCCACTGACGCCATTTCTCGTGTTGCGTCCGCCCCCGCGCGTGCCTCGCGAGAATTTCATATCTGTTCTCTTCATTTCAGGCCTCCCCCACCGAGGCGGCTGCTTTTCCCCGGAGCTTAAAGGCGATTTTAAAGCTGGAAATCGTTCGAAGCTGTTCCTTCAGCCGGAGAGTAATTTAATTTATTCTACTTTTTCGGTGGAGCTGGAGGCGCTTAAAATGTGTACGAGATTTTTTGCTTCCTTTCCCATATAAAAGTTGTAAGCTGTATACAGAGCTTAAATTACGTTCGTAACACTTGAAAATGTAATTAAGTTAAATACAAAATAAACAATTCTAGTAGGCTGTATCATTGGAATCAGCCGAAGTATAGTATATGAAATGTCTGCTGTGTGTAGAGGATATACGGACTTTAGATTGGTTGGTTGGTTAGTGATTTCGGGCGTGTCAACAGATTGTTATTAGTCCCGTAAGTGCAGTGCATGTTTTTCATCGGGAGATGGCGGTGATCTTCCCCCGCTGAATGGCGAGATCCCGCGCCGACCTACCGTCGGCTAGCGGGGTTTCCCTCTAATGTGTGTGTGTAAGGGGAGAGGATAGAACAAGAAAGAGGAAGGAAAGATCGTGCGCGGTCCGTGGCCCGTTTGTTAGGGTGTTTCTCCGGCATTCGCCTGCTGTTGACGGACATTAGAGAATAGGAATTATGTGAAGAAATACATAATTCGCAAGCGTGGGCTTTCACGGTCAGAATCAATAAATACATGGCTGCTGGGGAAATGCCACGTTCTAAGCAGAGTTTCAGCCGTCATCTTCGGCAGCTGTTGAACGCGGCGTCTCCCGGACAACTATCAGGAGTGTTATTTTGAAATATTGCAATGGTGCTTGCTACCTGCCTATATTAGTAAAGGATTTAATTTGCTAGGTCCCTCTGCTTTCTATGGTTACGCCACACGTGAGCCTACATGTTATTTCGATTGCATCATACGTGACTTAACAATGGTGCCATCTCTGCATGTGGCAGTCGCATGATCGAAATAGGGTTTCTTTTTTCCGCACAACAAAACCTATATAAGGTTTGCATGTAGTACGGTTGCAAGTACACATAGTAACAAATATATAAACGTGAAATATAAAAATAAGGTCAATTTTATCGATATTAGATATAATTATAACCATGTAGACTCATGGTTTTTTGAAGAATTGTTTTTACATTGTTTCCCGTTTAACGTTTTTATTTTACGTAAGATAAAAATTGTTTCTTTGGTGCTCTTTGACGTCAATAGTAATATTTGCAGCAACTCTACGTTGAGGAGCAGGAGAGTGGAATGACCTCGGCAGGAAAAGTCTCGGTGCAACGGTCCTGACATCTGGCGGTGGGTGGCGCGAACCCTTGCAATTCCAAGCCGGAAAATCTTGCCGATGCTTCGGGGATTATCGCTGCGAACCGACCTCGCCTCTCCTTATCCAACCGATACAACGCAGCTGCGGCATGTGATCGTGAACTCCGGAATATTTGAACCCGGAGACTTGAAATGGAAAAGAAGGCGTATATTCTCAAAAATCGAAAAGGTTTCAAAAGAAAGTTTCTCAAATAGCAATTTGATTTTGTATGTTTGTGTCGGAATAATTAAGAAACATTCTGGGGGCGATATCAGTATTATATTTTTCATCACTGCGGTAACGTGTGGTTTTAGCAAGTAATCCACGACTGACAGAAATCAAAGAAATTCATGTCTATATTTAGCGTTTTAGGGTCGGATTAATCCGTCTTATGCCAACTAGCGGTGTTCCCAAGCCGGAACCCTGTTTTTATTTATTTTCCATCCTAAAGGTATGGGAGACATGTGGCGAGCGTGGCGTAGAATTCCCATCACCTTACCTAGCTTACCTGGCCTACCCGGGCTTCTTCTTTCGTCACACAGCTCTAGAAACTAAGACGATTCGTATTAGAAAGCTATGACTTTCTTTTTGTCCCAGCCGGAAATGGATCCCGGATCGCCTCACAGAAAGCTGGCCGGCTGTCAATGAGCCACCCAAGAGGCTGACGCCTAAATACAGAACGATATTGTAGCCAAACAATTGTACAATTTCTTCATTAACGTAGGTACACACTTCTAACCATTATAAAAGAGTACCGGTTTCAGTTGTATTAATTAAATCTACAATGGCTGAGAGCTGAGTGTTGCTCAGCATGTTTCAAAATAATTTCATGTTTGTTTGTTTTTTTCGAAAATTTCATTTCGGCCTGTAATATCTTCTTTTATTTCCCTAAAACTTTGCACTTTTCACACCCTACTAAAAATTACTGATATAGAATACAAAAGCGCATGTTGGGTAATGCAACATGAGCCCACAACGCGTCTGAGAAGAGTCGAGAAGGCCCGAAGGGACTCGTGCTCTAATTTCCCTCTCGCCCGAAGCGGGAGTCGTCGGAGAGCGCCGCGCCGGCCTGACGGGAGCGCCCTGCGACAAGAAATGGAGCGTACATAATGCAGAGATGTGGCCCAGTGAGTGGAAGAATGTCGGGGTGCGATCCTCGCCAGGAAGTGGCACACGAGGCGGGGAGAGTGCCCCTCTGGAATGCGGATATTTTCTGGCGCCAGAAAAGGCAGACAGAGCATCTGGGGCACACGTGTGCCGTTCGCAAGTCGATGATGCTGATGTAGAATTTTTGTCGCAAACACGATGTGGCCAAGATGATATGAAATCCGACTATACGCAGTCCAAGTTCTACAATAGAGGAGAGCGCGACTCATAAAAGCGATTTCCTATCATTAAACGCATGCTAATTTGGATTCGTGGTGAAATTGTGAAGGCAATGAGTCTTCTCAAATTCTGTCACGCAGGGATTTAATTCTAGTTGATGTAATTATGGCAATTCATTCCTTCAATATAGTGCCTCACCTATATGAAAATAAATGCAATATCAGTTTTAAAAATTATTATTAAAATTACTTACATTCCACTCTCATAAGAATGTAACAATTTCTTTAATTCTTTAAAGAATTTTAATTACTTAATATATCTTCGAAAGATTTTGTCTCTGTCAAAAAAGTTACATTCCTGGTAATGTTAAGCAAATTGTTGAACACTGACAGCTTCACAAAAATGTCACAAATTATACACTTCGAAAAAATAGAAAATTGATTGCATTCTTGCCATAATCTACCGTAATTACAAACTAGTTCTGAATTTTCCAACTTTCCAAATAGATTTATAAATTCAATTCAATTTGATTTGTAATTTGCTTACAGGATTATCATATTACAAATTTATAATGAATATGTTAAATAAATCGAAAACAATATCTCATACTTCATCATCAAAAATATAAACCTACTTACAAACATCTCAAAAATATCATTACGACCACAGGATATTAGATAGATAGATTTATTAAAGTTCGCTTTGAGCTAATGCTCGGAGGCAAACACGATTACAACTAGATATACGACAATTACAAAACTATTACGAATATTTACAAATATAATTACAATTAGAATTAGAGATTGATTTTGAGTTATCTGTAAGTTGATTTATAAGCTTTTCTAACACTTCACTCCACTTCACTTCACTTCACTTCACTGTATAAGGGACATGACCATATTATTATTATTATTATTATTATTATTATTATTATTATTATTATTATTATTATTATTATTATTAATAATAATAATAATAACGATTATAAAAATATAACTAATAATAACAATAACTTAAAAGTTACATCAAAACCAGTAAGTGTTAATAATTATGATATCAATAATAATAATAATAATAATAATAATAATAATAATAATAACAATAGTAATAATAATAATGATAAAAGTCTCAGTATGATGACCTACATAGAATTAAGTATATTTTTAAATTTCACTACATTAGAAGGAAGAGTCTCTAGTGCTTTTGCAGGTAGTTTGTTCCAATCTACAATAGTGCGATTCACAAAGGAGAACTTGCCTACATCAGTTCTTTGCTTTCTACATCGTATTTTCCAGGGATGGTCTCCTCTGCTTTTATAATCAGGTTTCTGTAATATTTTACTGAGGTCTGCCCATGCTGAGGAGTCCCCTTTGTATATCTTGTACATTACGCATAAACGCGCCCGTTCCCGTCTCTTAGATAAGGGTTCCCATTCATCTCGTCCATCAACGCGTCCATGATTTACAAACTTTCCAGCTCGTTTTTGAATTTTATCTAATATTAAATATCCTATATTTATTATCCTATCTAATATTAAATATAAATATCTAAATATTAAGGTAGAATGGGATAATAAAAGCACACTAAATAAAAATGACTCATCCTGTATATTTCTCTTAAGTAAGATGGCTGAGCATGAGCAAATTGCTGACGAAAGATCACCATTTACGAGTTAAATTAAATATTGTATGGATTGGTCGAGAAAAAATTGTCGAAGCTTAAAAATAAATTTAGACCAACAGTCTGAGCTTTTTTCGTGGATTTCATTTCTTAAGTAAGTTATTTGTAGATAACATTCCATAGTGTCAATCAGCTTATTTGTATTGTTTCAAGCTATAATTGCATATAAAATAAAACTTGAATTATGACATTTAAAGTTCTCAGAAATAGCTTTATCCATTGCAGAGCTTTGCTTAACATTGTTATGTAAACAGCATCTTTATTGTCTATTTGAAAGAATTTCAAAGAACATGTCAACAATTTTGATTAAATCATATCTGTTTCAGTATTTTTGGTAACTCAGGTTTCAGAAAAAAGTGTATTTATTACTTGTAAATTTTTAAATGGAACATGTTGAGTTGAGTAATTTTAAACTTAAAGGAAAATTTGATCATAATTCTTTTCTGCAACTTTATACGACATATCTTCCAATTAGACCGAAGAATATTAGGTGAAAACAATTACTTTGGGATAAACTTTTGAAAACTTCATAGAATTGCAATCAGTTCATTCATGTTATCGACTCATTTGTGTCACAAAACAACATCTAAAAATCTCACTGAATTAGTTTCCTTCGGTTAAGTATTAATTATTAAAATTCGTATATATGTAACTCATAGTATTTCTTTTTTAATGGTCATTCTTCAATTGCAAATTATGCTTTTTTCTTCTCATAATTTTCTGATTAGAACCCTTTATTGTCAATGCAATAAAACTATAAATAAAAACTTGTTGTTTATGACCTGTGCACTTCATATGCGTCCCGCCACTACGTTTAGCATTTTAAGGTGACCCTACAATGTACGGAAAGCAACCGGGATTTCCAACCTTTCATATTCTCGTATACATAAGTATCTCGTATACATAAGTTCCGTAATGCTGCGATTTTGAGATTTCAACGAAAATACACGTTTTGAAATCCCCTGATACCGAAAAAGTGTTTTTTTTTCAAAACGTCCGTCCGTCCGTCTGCCCGTCTGTCAGTCTGTCTGTGTCTGTCTCTGTCCGTCCGTCTGTGAACACTACTAGCGCCTAAACCACACGTACTATATTTTCCAAATTGAAGAAACCTCTGTACATCTAGCTCTAGTTGAAGCTTTTAAATTTTGAACACATTCTTTAAAATTTGGGGGTACATTACATGAAGCCCCCCGGACATTTTCAAAATTTTCTCAAAAATGGCTCCAAATTTTTCTTTAATTTTCGTGTAAGATAAGAGTAAAATACACATATAAAAGTGGCATTGGTCCGATTTTCACTGTTAACTCTGAATCTTCGAAAATTGCCAAAGTTTGAACTCCTACGTCTTCCTACAACTACAAAATTGAAGACAGAGATTTTTCCTTAAAATGAAATTTGTTGTCCATAATTAGTTATTTCATAACGATAATGTATATTTTTTTAAATTTTAGTATTTTTCGTGCAATATTTGTAATTTTAAAAAATTATAAAAACAAGATTTTCTAAAAAATAGCTCCAATTTTTTTCTTTAAATTTTTGGTACGGTTAGTGCCAAACAAACCCTATACGACGACATAAATGACATATTGCTCTATTGTTTGGTTTTTGAAAAATTATAAAAATGTATTTTTTTTTACTTGTGTCTCACGTCGGTAATACTTACTTTAGAGGCGATTTCTTCACAGTATTATATTTACTAGTGAAAACCCGTCAAAATTGGACGGTGAGATCTGAGATAAATGTAAAATACTGTGCTCAGACTAATGTTCACAATACGTTGCATTGTTTGGATCTTCATGGTATAACGAAGATATTCTGTGATGCGAGTTCCCAAAATTTTGAACACGTATGGCCCATGACCAGGTGGCAATGCAATATCGGCACCAAATGACTCAAAAGAAAGAGCACTATTACACTGACGGATATTATTTCTAAAGTTTTTTGATGTGTCATCATGTCCTATAAACAATTTTGATTTATTCTGGCACATTGCTCGAAGGTAAACTTATTTTCCCATTTAAGCAACACAGAGTAAACTCGTTTGCAGAATTTCCCTCACATGCGAAGTAGAAAGCAGAACAAAATTTCATAGACAACGACCCAACAGAAAACGAAATGACCTCACTATCACGACACTTTCGCTGACTTTCTCTTTCCCTGCGTCCAGTTAATATACGTTTGCGTCTTCTGGGGCGCGTGGGCAACGATTTGGAATTCGACATAACCTGTGAACAACTTCACTACTTCAGTACAACCGAGCAAAACACACTGTCTGAATGTTCTCTACAAAATACATCACAAAAGCAAACTGTCAACGCCACAATACAATAATTACACTGAAACAAACCTTTGACGAATTGTAAACAAATCTCAACAATCAAAACAAAACATCAAGCAGTGCCACCATGAAGCAGCGTGGACATCTATCGACTCAAATATATCGATTTTGAAACAGCTACCCTTTGGAAAAAACAATTGACTATTGTTAAGCGTACTATTAAAGAAATATTTAATTAATTAATTTACACCGTAAATGTTGGTGAATCAACACAAACAATATCTGATAACACATCTAGGGATCACATTCTTTCATTTACAAGAAAAAATACTACAATCGGTTCAGTAGAAGCTCTAAACGAAGCCATGGCAAAAAAACCTTATTTTTTAAATATATAGATGAGTACCTGTGCTTTAAATAATGTCAAATAATGTTTCTCAAAAACACAACAGTTTTCTGTAAAAATGAGCTCAAAATCTCGCATTTTCAGAAACGCTCAAACGCCAATTTCTCAAAAATGGCTCCAAATTTTTCGAATGGATAGTGGTAATTGCACTGTTTAATATGACGTAAAGTTCATGTTGGTGTATCCGTTTTTTTTCAAACCTTACACAAATGTAATTGTTTTGAAATATCTCTCACGCTGTTAATATGCACATTTCCTTCAATTTGTATACATTATTACATTTGTGAGTATATGTGCTTCAAATTACTTCAAATATAGTTTTTCGAAAACTCAATAGATTCCTGTGAAAAAGAGCTTCAAATTTCGCATTTGCAGTGACGCTTAACGCCATGTTTTTTAAAACGGCTCTAAAGTTTTGAATGAAAATTGCTAGTTAGGACGATGTTATAGGCTTCCTTAATATTCCTAAATTAATATTTTGGCTCTACTTCATGGAAACCGGAAAGTTGAGAAAATGTAAAAAAAATGTACTTTTGGCGGCGATAGATGGTAGTGGGCAAGAAGGAGGGGCAAGGCTGTTCAGTACCAGTCCACAAAAAGAAAATTAGAAAACATTACTACGAGAAAGTTTGTGCCATTCTGTAGCACCTCTAGTTTCTGTCATATACCACCCCCTTTTCAAAGAATGGTTTGCTTCGTCGATCCCCCTGCGCTACTCTCTATAGTACTATACAGCAAACTTCGTATTCTTAGCACAAATAATTACATATAAATGACTTAAAGATAATTTGCATGTAGAACAAAAATTGTGAGAAGAAATATTAGAATTATGTTTTATTATTTTCTTACTAATATTTTTAATGTAAGAAACATTAATAAGTTCTCACCAGCAAACTCACAGATTCTATTTGCCGAAAAGTTAGATTTCATGCTCAGGAATGACATGGCAAGGCATGAAATTGCAAAATATAAGCAAATTTATAAATTTATACTATTATTAGATGAAAACTTCAGACGAAAAAATATTAAATATCAGAACACAAGCAATTATTTACTCATTGACATTTTTATAATGAAAATTATTTTGATTATACCGATTAGTCTACAGCGTACATATGGATCTCGCCCCCCCCCCCATACGAGCACTTGATCATCATTGTCCCCTTTTAGATAGCATCAGTCTCTAAGGAGCCGGCATCAGTCTCTAAGGAGCCGGCATCAGTCTCTAAGGAGCCGGCATCAGTCTCTAAGGAGCCGGCATCAGTCTCTAAGGAGTCGGCATCAGTCTCTAAGGAGTCGGCATCAGTCTCTAAGGAGTCGGCATCAGTCTCTAAGGAGCCGGCATCAGTCTCTAAGGAGTCGGTATTAACCGCGTTAGGGGCCCATGGTTTACAATATGGCTATCTGTTTGGTAGCCGATAGAGCCAGTAAATTCCGAAACACCCTTTGTTCGCATTTCGCCAGCGAAAATGTGGGCATAAAAAATTAAACAGAACGGAGAGGACGAGCAGGCAGCTGAGGGAGTGGTCAGCGGCTTCGCTGGTCCCCCTGGGCCGCAGGCGGAGGGCGCATCGACCGGCCGAGTCGTCCTCCCAGAAGGGCAGTCGAGCGCGCGACTCGAGGACGCACGACCTCGCGCCACGGAATCCTCTCGGCGGGCGCCTCCCTCGCCAGCCACCGACGCGCGGAGCCTCGCTCTGAAGCGGCGAATCAGAACACGAGGAAAGCGGCAGTTGAATATTGCCCTTAATATCGTTATAAGGTGCTGAATGTGATAGGGCATGCTGTTGTACGACTGGTACAAGAGGTGCGACTAGCTTTTCAACTAGGTCGAATTCAGTCGCTGTCGCTAGAGGAGAATTCTAGCGGCCGACTGCTCTAATCGGTAGTTTTTCGTGGTTTCTCTGATCAACACCAGGCGAATACCGGAGCAGTACTCTAACAAACGGGCCACGGACCGCGCGCGATCTTTCCTTCCTCTTCCTTGTCTTATCCTCACCCCTTACACACGCATTTACACTAACATACACTACACTACCACACATGCCGGGAGACCGCTCGGGGATTTAGAACTTGTCTCGGCTGGGGCGGTGCCCCGCTGGTGGGAGATATCAGGTCGGGGAAAACCGCGTTAGCTGACGGTAGGTCGGCGCCGGATATCGCCGTCCAGCGGGGGGAGACCACCGACATCTCCGGAGCAAAAGCAAGCACTACACTTGCGGGTCTAATGACCATAGTTGATGTGCCCGGAATCACTTTCAATCAATCATACCAAGAGGTGCGATATTCGATACTCGACGGTGGCTAATTTTGGACACCAGCTAAATAATTCGGTTGAGGAGGACAGCTGTGACCTGCCACCTTCGGAGCTCACTAACTTCAGTGTATTTCTAAGGCGAAAAGAGGCTGTCAAGATGAGAGTAACATTCTTGTGGTCAGTCTTCTCTGACCAGTGTTGACGTGGTTTCCTTCCTTCAATGCCAGTCGAATACCTTAAACAGCAGGATACCAAACTTGCGCAATCTTCCTTTTCCTATTCCGCTCCCATCTATTGTTAGAATTGGGCGAAGAGCTGACTGTGATATAAATTTGTCACTGTGATCTTAAAGATATTCGGCACTGCAGGTAGTATGCGTGTATCAAGCTAAAACTACAATATACGTACTAAAACCTAAGGGAGTTACAGATCCCTAGAAAATAGAAACAAAAACGTAACTGGTGGTGCTACCATATAACTTAGGCTTTCTTCTATTATTTGAAACTATCATGTAAAATAAGTAGCTGCTCATGGTTTCTTAAATTATGATTCATTGATTGATGTTTCCGATCAACTCATCTGCTATGGCAGTTAGTCCCGTTAGTGTAGTGAATGTTTTATCCCAAGATATGGAGGTGGTTTCTTCCCTGTTGAATAGTGAAATCTGACGCCGACCAACATGCCTGCTTGCAGAGTTTCTCCCCATCCTCACCCAGCAGCTCCCAGCCCGAGCCGAGTAAGCTTCAAGCTGCCGACGTATGGGGAAGTATAGTACATTTAAGTGTGTGTTTTTTTATTAGTTTTTTTTAAAGAGCATACATAGTTCAGTACATAATACACTTTACATAAGTATTGAAGGTTTACATTATAATCTACCTAAAATTAAACTACAAACTAATTTGGGTGAGAAAATCTTCTCCAGAGACCTCTAAAAGCAATCTATTTTGGAAAATTTGACTAGAAATGCCTGGTATGGATATTTATTTTTATTCTGGTTCTATGTAGGGTTTTCCGGAGTCTGAAGTTGTCTAGGTGTGGAATTTGAGGTGTGGAGTGATAGAACTGAATTGAGAGATATTCCATATGGTGTAGAGTCAATTTGGAATTCTTTGTGGAGCTGTGAGTTTGCGTCAAACCAAGGAGCATTTGCGATAGTTCTAAGGAAATGGTTTTGGACTATTTGGAGCTTGTTTAAGTTTTTTTGCAGCAGAAATCCAAACTGGACAGACGTAAAGGAGTGGTCTAATGATAGTTTTGTAGATAGTTAAAGATGTTGGGAATAGGAGGTGTGAAGATCGATTAATGATGGGTTTTAGTTGGTGTAGCTAAGTGTGATATGTGTCTCTGTAAGGGAGAGAATAGGACAAGGAAGAGGAAAGAAAGATCGGACGTGTCAGTGGTCAGTTTGTTAGAACCTTCTTCGGCATTCGCTTGGTTTTAAACGGAGAAACCACGGAAAACTACCGATCTGTGCACCCGGCCGCTAAAATTCCCCTCGATCAGCGAGCCATACAAAGTGGCTGAATTCAACACACAGTTACACAGTGAGGGTCGAAAATCCGCCACCATCTTGACTCGAACCCTAGGACCTCTGTGTCAAAATTTCCGCAGAGACAGCGGCAAATCTGGTCCTGAGCTAAAGCCAGCCAGTTTTTTGAATTAGGGTGCAAAATATCTGTACTAGCAAAAGTCACACAGGCAATTTATGAAAGCTATAATTAGACCTTCCGCGTTTCTTTTCACTTTCTCGCATACTACTTACATAGTGTGAAGAAAATATTGTTATGACGCGGCAAAAACAGGCCATTTTTCGACGGGAACATTAGAGTTGTAGATCCCTGATATCGAAAAAGTAGATGTTTCGAGAGACAGGTTCATTTGTGAAGAGAGTTTTAGAAGTTGGGGAACCACGAGGGGGAAGAACCTGTACGCTTGAGGAACGAGTTCAGATTTTCAGCGTGCCTCAGTTAATCCTTGAACAAGTTGGAGATGGTAGAGGTAAAGGAGGAGCTCATGAAGAATGTTTCAGATAGTCTTGTGACCAAAGCTGTCCATTCTCGAAATACTTTTGGTACTAGTTGATGGAGTTTCATCCACAGTTCGAAAAACTCTTTTCACAAGCTTAAATATTCTTACCTCTCGCGTTTCTCCAACATCTGAAACTCTCTTTACAAATGAACCTGTCCCTAGGAAGCGTTGGTGGAGAGTGCAAACGTTTTTACACAAGGTAAAGTATTTCCTCCTGCGTTACTTTCTTGCGTCTTGCTCACATTCTGGTGCCATCTGCTAGGCCATAAATATAATGCTTCATCGTAATTTCTGACACTGAATACATCTTGTGCTATGACAAATGTTACTGTGAATAAAAGGAAACAGAAGAAAATGTATGTATCTATGTAGTTGATGTGACTATAAATAAATTAATTTTAAAAAATAAAACAGAAGAAAAGATAAAAGAACTACATTAAATCAGTGACGACAAAATAATTGACATGATCACCTGTAATAAAAGAATGCGGGAAATACAATACATATAATACATGTACATTATTTTACAACACTTTTCCAGATGACATTAAACGATTAAATTCGATAGAAAAGTTTAAATCCCCAAGTGAAATCGTTTCTGCTGCATAACTGTTTCTATACAATTAGAGACTATACTGAGCCTCACAAGAAAAGTAACATTAATTTTAACAATGATAAATAATGCATTATTTACAATTTGGACTGTATAAATGTGTATAAACAACCTGTAACAACTATTGTACTACAGCCTCCGGGTCAATGACCCCCATCTCGACCAGGTTTTTCGTCCAGTTTCCCTGATCCATTGAGCAAATGCTGAGATGGCCTCTTGTTTTGCTTCTGGACATAAATGTAACTTCATTTTCTGTGCACGTCTTCTAGAATTCAGTGGGAAATACAATTATTCAAATTATCGTTTCCATGTTGTCGCGGCAGGAAGTATTATTCCGAAGGACAACATGGATAAGAGCCAAAATTTATTGCTTATTTATCCTTGAAAATGGATTTTATTTCATGGGAGTTTTTTTTTAAATTTAAGTAGTATATGACTTAGTGTAGGTATCACAGAATTTTGAAAATGTGCACACAATTCACTTTTCCCCACAGCACGTCATACGCAGTTTGAACTGTTTTTTGACGTTAAATAAATAAATAAATAAATAAATAAATAAATAAATAAATAAATAAATAAATAAATAAATAAATAAATAAATAAATAAATAAATAAATAAATAAATAAATAAATAAATAAATAAATAAATAAATAAATAAATTGCAAGTTTGAAGTGTATTTCTTTCATAAGTCATTATACCCTGACAAAGAGTTGTTGTTTTTTTGATCGACGTTCGTATGAGCTTTTTGTTGTTTTGGCGTCAGGAGAACGCCCGCGCGTTTGTGAACTCATCGTGTCCTACATTATTTCAGTATACTTTGGTTTTTCTAACGTGGCATCTGTGGGTAGTATCTCCAAAATAGAATTCGACACGACTTTTTGCGTCATTCTCAGTCCTGCTGCTAGAGTCGCTTGATCTGCAGCACTGCTTGATGAGGTAGCGATCATTCCACATTGTGCAGTAGGACCAAGAAAGACGCAAAAAGTCGTGCCGAATTCCATCATGAAGATACCACCCACTGATGTCACATTAAAAAAAAAACAAGTATAGTATACATACTTTTTGCGGCTCTCACCGGCAACCAACCGTTATAAATGAGGTCTCGAAAGAAAGAGAATTTCATAGAGACGTGACGAATTTCACTTTGACTTTAAAAATATGAAGATTTTTAAAAAATCGCATCTAAATTTGCATGCCGAATGCAACCCGCAACACTAGAAAGCATTTCCCCCTATCTATATAGTTAAATAACTCCCAAACGAAGCGTTTTAGGGCCTTAAAAACTACAATATTGAGGCCAATGGCCTCAAAGAAACATTCCGCACGCCGTAATCTATAGGATGATATCTTCTTGAACATTCTATTACGTCTATGCTGATTCAACGCTGCTCGATTCTACCTCACCTGTTCAGAGCAAGTAGAATCTGCAACTGTGAATGAAATCAAACTAATTTCATGATATTCTACGAGATTGAATTACATGGGTGTATCTCTCTGCTCGGAAATAACGTTAAATGAGAATAGTTTGTTTTGACAAGGGTGTATTTTAATGTTATCAATTACAAGGAGACATACAGAACAAGTGACGGAGGACAAGAAGGTCTTGAAGAAAAAGTTATATTACAGGTTTAATATTGAAATGGAAAAAGAGGGAAGAGGGTGGGGTTTAACATGCGATAGTTCTCACACGAGTTTGCTAGTATCGTGTTACGCTAGTATCGTTATTTAGTTACTCTGTATATACGTCCGTAAGATTGTAATTGATATGGAATCCAGTATTGTTAGTTAAGCAGTTTATGTGTCTACACTAATGACTCTTTCAAAGGAAACTGAGGTGAAGTATTTCATACCATTTCTCATGATTATGGAAGGAAACAAAACGTGTATCGTGTGTCTAAAAGCACGTACCGATTGTTACAGTTCTGATAAGGAGATTGAATTAAATATCACAATGCGACTCTCAGCTTCCTACTGATCCTCTTACTGATTCATCTCTATAATGGCTTAAAGATTCAACATGTGAAGCGATGGGATTATCCATTGTGAAATCAAATGATTCTCAGCAATCTGCTGATTATTAACCACCACCTGATTTATTAAAAAAATTGGTCAATGAATTCTTAAGCGTGATCAATATTGATCGATTACAAATAACATTATTTCACACTGCAAAATGTAGAATAAATTAAACAGAGGGAGATTTTATTGTAAGCTATCAACAAAAAGAAAAGAGTACGAATTGAAGTTTAAAAAAATTAAGATTTGAGAGACCTTTTGAAAGGAAATTGAAGAATTGGAATAGGACTTATATAATCTTTTTTTAAAAATCAAAGTATTTCTCTAATGCATATATTGTATTTCAAGTCGTGATGAGTTGGCAAGAAATTCATACATGTGAAAATCAATATTTTAAGTAAAATTTCTATAACTTTAAAAATGTGTTTTCCACGTCAAAAATTTAAAGAAAAGAAGTTAATTAGTTTTCCTTTAAGTTTCCAAAATCTCGTTAAATTCTGAGACGGAGTGTTTAAGGAATACTTTTGGGGAAAAAAAATATTTTGACGTTTGTATCGTTGAAATAATGGCCTCAGTGTCAAAAAGGGACAAATTGAGTTAATGTTAGAAAGGTCATATATAGACTACTGCCTATAACGTATCAAATGGGATTACTCATTTCACCATCACAAATATTTGGATGCCTCACCGCTAGATGAGGTATCTGAGTTAAGTGCTACGAGCTGTTTCATGAAAAGTGACGTAAGTGCCGTTCTAAGCCAGAAACGAATGATGGTGGCATTTGCTGATTTTTCTGAGTGTTGTTGATATTCCAAGGCAATGATTGGTGTCGTGTGAATAGAGGTAAAGGTCAGACAAAGAAATGAGTGAATCTACTCCCAGGAAAAGGCGTAATCGTGGAGAAGGCAGAGCACGCGCGGAGAGAAAGATGAGAAGATGGGGGCCTGCCGTACATAACCAAGAGGGAAAGCACGTGCAAGGACGAGCTTCACCAGACCAGCAGGTGAAATCAATATTCGAAAATTATGTTAAAATTAAGCACTAATATTATTGATTTATCACTGTAAAATCTGTCTAAGCCGGAATACATCGGGACAAAAAAAATACGGTATAGGGAGGTTATAGTTTTTTGCAAATTTGTTCATTTTATGACACTTGTGATATCGATATTTCTGCCCTGAAAGAAGTAAATTATATGACTATTATAATTATCAAAATGCATTATCATATAACATATTTATGGAAGAAGTCACCAATAAATTAATATTAAACAATCTTCAATGAAGGAATGTGTGGTCGTGGGGACAATGGGATAGCTTCTTGTATTTATAAGTATAGCCACTGGAAAGAGAATTTTAAATAAGTGGAGTGATAATTGCCTGACACAAAACAAAAACAAAATGCTTTAGTTTGTGTGGAAGATCTTGTTGCTAATTGTACTTTCAACGAAATTAACCACAAATACTTGGTAAAAGGACATTCATTCAGTGAGTTGTGATGGAGACTTCACAAAATTGTGAAAAAATAAAAAGGAGAGAGCGATTTTAAGTATCCATAGACTTGGTTAAAATTATTCTAACTAATATAGCGAATCCTTTCCAAGTCACCTTTATGGAAGAGCCAGATTTCAAGTATTTCAAAGCTGCAGCGGATTTATTACTAAACACTAGTAATATGCAAAGTTCACAAACACAGTGGATTAGAATTCCAAAGGATCAGCCAGGAGTTGTGAAAGTCAAGAGACATCTCAGTGATGTAGAAGTTTAGAAAGACATGGGTGATGAAAAAAAATGTTCTTCCATAAAAAATTTTGCAGACAGATTCTCCAACCGTAAAATTTCAAAAGAAAAAGAAAAGGACTTTAGACAGATGTTACCTTTTCTACAGGCTAAAAACAGGGCATTTATGAAAAATTATTTCCGCAAGATTAAAGGTTAAACATCTGAAATCCGAAACATTATATGGATTGAAGTTATTGTATTTTATAATCTTTGATTTAATATTTTTTAAGTATGGTTCTGAGATCTGTAAGAAATGTCTAGTAATCTGATGAAAGTCATCTGTGGCTGATATTATGAAGAAAATAGAAGGTATACCGGAGTTTGCCAAAATGTAATGTATAAAGTAATATATATTTCCGTTTTAAGCAAATATTTTCTCTAATGTGTGTTTACAAATCCAAACGGAATATAATGGAGACGAGTTTCATAAAACAAAGTGACCAGAAACCATGTCTTTTCGTAAAATTAGCAAAACCATTTTTATCTCACACGACACTGCATATTTATGTTTATGGAAAATTTCCTAAGTTAGTGGTTATTTATGAAGAGTTCTTAACGACCATAAATTAAGACTTGAAAAGCAGGTTAACGGGGCTTGGTCAGAAAAATGTACACTAGTTGTTTGCCAACGTTTCGGAAACTTTTATTTCCATCCTCAGGGCTAATATAAAAGAAAATGAAAACAACACTGTTCATAAATAATGTTACCAAAAAACACACGTATGAGAAACAATTTTTAGCTAAGTTACAAAATATTTGCAAATTTCTTTTATATCATAACATAAACATTACATACCTTACAAGAACAACTCAACCCATTCACTGCATCATCCTCCATCTCCGGCACCTCCCATGCAATGAGGGACACAGCATCACCCTCACCACACCAACACACAGCATGACTGAGACTAGCACGATGTTGGGTGGTGAGACGAGAATAAATATCCTGCCAGAGTGAGGTACATGCCAGCTTCCGGTGCGAGTTTACAATTAATTTAAATTAGAAAATGTGCTATTTTATACTTCAAAAAATTTTTTTATATTAAAGTGATATATAAAAATTACAGATTGTTATTTCTACTTTCTAGTAAGATAATTATCACAATATTATTATTATTACTTTATATTGTGAACAACACCACAACACAAGAACCGGATATGAATATACATAATACCACCTTAAAAACTAAAAACGATACAGGCAATTGGATATGAAACAGGCTAACACTAATTTCACAAAAGACATTAATTAAATAATTTACAATTAACAGATTAATCAGATTATTGTGTAACCTAAAAACTTAATCTTAGTATTATATGACCATGTGAACAGTTTCAATAATATGAATTATATAGATGTGAAAATTATAATAAAAACACACAAAATCACAATTTTTTTAAAGTATTATGTGTAAGAATTATTACAGCAAAACAAAATTAATATGAAATCATTAAACAAATGAGTTGCAAAATCACCTTAATCTATAATGTTAACAATTACACTGAATTACATTATTACATAACAATTACATTATTTTACTAATTACATTTTACATTATTACCCTTCTTTTAACATGGGAGTTGTCAATAAAAATAATAATAATAATAATAATGATAATATGGCATAAGGCCAATTTAGATTATTGTCTATTAACCTTAACAAATGTTGTGACAAAAACAGAAAAAATTTTAGACTGGGAAATATAAAAAAAAAACATAATTTATGTTCCATTTTACACACATAAGCATCGGTATGAGCAGAAAGGCCTATTGAAGGTAAAATATGAAGGCAAAATGACAATGATGACAGACTGGTATTGGAACAAAAAAATTTTAATTAATAATAATAACAATAAGTTATTTGGAATTTGATTTATGGGAATTATCATATTTGTTAATGAGATTGACATAGATTTTACTGAAACCCTCAGTATCTGTTTTTTTGTTCACGGTATTGTGTTTGTTGATGTGTATCATTTCCTTAATGGATCTTTTTTTGTAATTATTTTCTTTGTCCAAAATCTGAGTTTCAAGAAATTTAAATGAATGGCCAGTGGATTTTGTATGTTGAGCAAGTGCACACGAGAGGGAGTCTTTCTTCAGATCATACTTGTGCTGGTACAACCTTTTTTTAGTGGTTATTGTTTACTGGGAAGCTAAGTTTGTTGGAACAAGCTCCTATATCGATCTGTACAAACAAACATGTTTTTAAACTACATCAGGAATTTTTCCAGATGAATGAAGTGGCGAATTCACCTGTTCGGCTACTCCCGAAGACTAGCATTTTGGAGCTTCGGTTCCGACAGAGAATCCTTTGGCACTTGAACAGAACACATCCGCTGTTGGTGTGGAAGAGACAAAGAGCGATAATTATTCCCTTGGAATATAAGTGAACTTTTAGCGTTACTTGTATAAAACTGTGTTACCATTTTATTTCTTGACCTGTCGATTTATCGCAGAAGGGCAAGTTACCCTCAGCAACTCGTTTATTTTCTTGGGCACTCAACTTGGCCGCATGTTTAACTACTTCTCTATAACTATTGGCTTTGTTCTCGTCTCATGTGCCTTTTCGTGACAAATTAGTTGAACTATAATTTTATTTTAACATCGTGAAATAAACTTTTGAATGCTAACTAGCATAATTTAAAACTGTTTCTTGTAAAATGCGCATTTAATTTTTAAACATTATTGTTCTTACCAGTTCAAGAGGATAACAAATTAAGTAGTTAATTTAGGTTACTTCTGTACTTTAAAAAATGTTGATTCAGTTTGAAAAAAACAAAAACTTATTTTTCTCGGTAATTTCTAAATTTACATTTTTATCAATATATGAAGTATCAAAATAAAAGAGGACTTCAAGAATGTTTTCATCAAAAAGAATAGTTTAGGTACAACTAAATGTCATTATATCAAAACAGAATCATATCAGCAAGTTTCCATCATAAATATCGATTTTCTTTGCACTCCGATCGAACGATTGCTCTGAATCATTGGCGTCAACGAACCCCGGTGCGAACGAATGGGTCCGCGCTCGCTCCTTAGGAACCACCAAATATAAAATATAATACCCATTTTTAAGTTAAAATAATGGTGGAGAAGGACAATGCTATTCAATTCAAAAATATCTAAACACTCTATGCAATAGCCAATAACTTGGCGTAGCAACCACACGTTTTTCAAATAACTATAAATTAATTCGAATAAGTATTAATTAATAAGTAGCATAGCTTTACATTTCATCAATCCCTTTCATTTCGTTGTACTGACCAGCTAAGTGCATAGGTTAGCAATTACGGTAAAGTATTTTTTTAATTCAGCCAAAAATATTGATATCGAATTGTTAAAAGAGCTAGGAGCTCAAAATATCTAATTTTCTAACACCGGGAAGTTGATTTTTTAAATGGAATGTTATACATAGTTTTCGCATACTTGCAGATCAGTGAGTTTAACCCAACACTTATTTTTCCTTATTTTAATTTTGAAATTGGTAGTATAATTTTGATTTAGATTAAATATAGTGACAATAGGGACTCATAATCTTAACTTCAAATAATCAAGAGTATATCCTATATTTCTTTACACTAAAATCTTCTTAATGTGCATTTTCTTACATTTAATTTACATTATTTAATTTCCCGTAACATGAATATTTCCAAATATATGCAAAAAAAATTAGAGCTATTATTTTTGAAGCGTCAATACAAACAAATCTCGACAAGAAATTGTAAATTTAAATTTTAGAGCAGAATTGGTGATTTAAAAGATTTCAAAAATATAACACAGCAAATCTCTCACTAATTAAAATATCTCACATGACAAAGGTTTAAAACTGGAAATAGACAAAAAAATATTAGTGATAATAATCATAGGAATGACTAAATGTTTAATGTTATTCCAGAATTGTTGGTTTAAGTATAAAATAGTTACAAAAATATATTAACGAATGAAAATGTTAATTATTCAACAAATGATCCTAATACACGAAGATGGGTGTTCATAAACAATACTTCCCATATCAATATTTACAATTCGTCCAAACGAAATTCATTAACCCACTTTCCCACCACGTTTCAAACCGTGTCCTCGCCCATTAATGAGACTATTAATGAATCAAACGATTTTCAGGAACTCTCATGAATACAGGGCAAGGCGGCGTTGATGAAATTGTGTTCACATCAATAATGCATTTGCGCGGTTCAGCGGGTGCTAATGAAGCGAGCGTCGGGTGCTAATTCGTCTCTGCCAAGAGGATTCACCAATTTAGAAGCGTCACTGCGGAGAGCTCCTCCCCCTTCTCAAACCGCGTCCATGGCCTTGACCTGTACCCGGAACATTGAACTGCTCCTGGAAAAGTTCACAGCAATCTGCTGCAATGAGATATATTTGAAAAAGGATAAATTTTCACGTCGATTCAAGAACATTCTAACCAATCGTATAAGAACATAATTTCAAAGATTCGCGCGCTGGCGTTTAGTATTAATGTAAAATTATAGTAAATGCTGTATGTATTGTATGATTTTATTTATAACTAACGGACTCGGGAACTTCACTATTGTAATGAATTGCACTTCATATGCTGTTAATCACGTTTTACGCAACACTGCAAAAATTCTAATAGATAAAAGATTTTGTCGCGAGTATGGGTTCGTTCTAGGTCCTGGTTTGGACATGGTTGTCAAGTATCCTTGTTAAAAGGATCTCCTTCAAGTTTGTTCATGCATTCGCTATGACGCTGACTTCGAGAAATTTGATTTACTTGACCGAGATAGAGTTCACGTAATATCGGGTAAATCAAGTTTTTTTTCCTAGGGCTTGTATCCAGCCGACAGCCGGTTGCCCTTTACATCGCGAAGGGACGCATATTCGACCATACACTTGACAAACACTTGCGGGCTCCTCTGATCTGGGGTCAGCAGAACGCGAGGCCCTCCGCGACAACACATACATACAAAGTCAAGGGACAAACAGCCATGCCCAAGGCGGGACTCGAACCCGCGACCCTTCGGATCGAAGCGCTGGGTCGGTACTCGCTCTTAGCCACCTCGGCCATCCAGGTCGGCGTAAATCAAGTTATATCGGTAAAATTATGGCCGATATTTCACAATCGCAGGAGCAGAATATGCAACCAGTACGCGCTTAGTACTTGACGGTGCGGAGGGTTGTCTAGAGTTTCTGTCCAGGGGCGCTTGAGTCATTATAAACGCGAGTCATCATCATCATCATCACGAGTCCGATTTAATCCAAACCACTCTGTAAATACTCCTGATTCTAATAAGAAGGAAGGGTGACATTTTCACCGAAATCGGTCGAGTAGTTTTAGTGCATATTGGCGACGCGCATTCCTTTTTATTTATATATAGATTTCCAAATCCTAACTGGCTCTTTCTAGAACAAGATTTTATCAGTCCGATTCCAACAGTAATAGATTTTTGACGTTAAGTATTAAGTAGCTGGGTCAGACGACGCTCCTAGGTGGATGAAAATTTCAAATCCCGGCTGTTCGAGTCGGTTATTTTCGTGCTTTGTTCCGTTCAATTCTAGGTGGATGCCGAAGCAGAGCCTTAAACATCAGATGTCGAGCACATTCCTTGCATCCGCAATTAAATCTGTTTCACTATCATCGTACTCACTACCAGGGATGACAGGAAGAGCTGATTCCTCATTCTTTGTGACTCCTGCCACAACTACATTTAATATTATATATATATATATATATATATATATATATATATATATATATATATATATATAGTAATGATTTGTGAGACTATTCCGCAAGAATGCATGGAACATTTTGGAACAATTTAGGAACATTTTGAACCAAGAATCACGTTATTCGAGCCACGGGTTCCGTAAATATCATAAATTGTGTAAATCGCATGTATAACACGGCGAAGATTGAAGACATGGTGACCATTGTTGTACCTCTGAAAGTATACAACAAGACGAGTTTTATTGAATATCCAGTGAATGCCTGGGTGGATTTTGGCCAAACTTTCAGAAATTATAGAGAAAAATATTTAGATCAGGGCAAAATTAGTCACGGCGCGGGGGGATTTATGTAGGGCTCGGAATAAATTATTATCCAGTTTCATAGCATAGCGGATTAAGAAAGAATTGAAGGAGCGACTGAAAATGTAAGTGACGTCATCACGAGTTGAGAAGACGAAAAATAAAGGTTTTTGGAAAAAGGAAAACAGGAAAGGGGAATTCGGTGATGTGACGATTACAAAATGAAAGCTAGTAAAATTATGAAACAGATAATAAGACGCAAGATGCCCGAAAACAGTGAAAATGTAAACGTTTTCGAACATTTCTTATGGTGATGGGCATGTGTTTAATAAAAAGACAGTCACTTGGATTGTGTGGACCAACAATGTAAAATGTGTTACAGACAGAAAGAGTTCGGGTTTGATGAGGATCGCACGCGTTTGGATGCTGTGTTAAATTTTTGGAGAAATTTCGCGGAAGTGTCGTGCAAACGTTTTTGAGTTATTTTCGGTTGTATAACATCAATTGTTTAAATTAGGTCGAGCTAAAATTCAATTTAATTTATTTAGAAATTCACGAAAAAATCCGCATGGACAGTATTCACGCAAGTTAGGCGCAGGAAACAGGAGCGTCGCAAAATCTAAATACGTCGCGAAAGAAAATAGAAGTAACGTTTAGGGAAGACGCGATTAATGCAAGGAACAATAAACGGAAGTACATTTGGTAATTTTAAAATGGACGAGTGCATCTGAGATCCGATGGCAGCTGAACGAGAACTGCGTGCATGAAAAATGCACGTTACAACTAGCAACGACGGGCGCTGACAGGAAGTGACATCGCTGCGAAAAGGGAAGTGGCACGAATTGTGCAATTACTGTTTTTTTGTTGTTTGTTCACGCGCAAGTCTAAAGAAAAAAATTCTGTCGAAGACCAAGTCATGATATTAGGTTAAGGATAAGATAAAAGCAAAAAAATAGGGGTCACGACAGAATGCGCATTCTGATGTATGCATGAGATTTTCGTATTATGTTTTCAGTGTGCATGGTTGTATTTCTTTTTTCTGTATGTTTATGTATTTGTGTTGTCACGTTTTCGCAAGCCGGAGAGGCAGATTGTGTTTATGGATAGGATATAAGCAAACAAAAATCCGAAATTAAATGTATGAGCATCCCACATGGCTCATAATTGCCTTGAATTCATGTGTTTTTATTAAATAGTTGTATAGAATTTGACCCAGGCACGAACGAAACGGACCCTTACCTCAACTCCGTATGGAGTGAGCGCGCGGACTACGACCAGGTAGGTTGTGTATGATTATTCGAGCTAGCAGAGGTACGGGCAACCGATAAGCGAAGGTATTGTGGCACCCAATTGCAAGTTAGAGCTAGGCAGGGCAAAGATAGTGCACGTGACGAGTAGAGAGAGAGAGAGAACATTAGAACCCGTTGCATTGGCGCACCGACGTGGGGGGCGTCGTGATTGAGGGCACATTAGGCCCATTACAATATATATATATATATATATATATATATATATATATATATATATATATATATATATATATTATTTGAAAGTGAAATAAAATTAATTATAGGATTAAATCAATCAGTAACTTCAGGTAATTGAGTTTCAAAAGTCGCTCCGCCAGCAAAATTACTACTCTTTTTTCACAATGTGTTTTCATCCTAGATACATTGTATCTGCTGGTGAATAGGAATAGTGATTATAAAATCATGCTTTCAGAACGTCTTTCTCCTCTTCAAATTTCCTGCTGCTCTGCTATTCTATCTAATTTATCATTAAATGTTAACGTTCCACAATTTCTAGTAAATCTGACTCATTTCATATTGAACTAAATATGAAGAAATGTTTCGCTAATTTAAGCCATTCGCTAATTTATGCCATCACATGCGACGACAAAAGAATTGAAGCATTCTGTTGCATTAACTTCATTGAAGTACGGCCTCTTGAGTATGCTTTCATGATATCCATATTCTGAACTACATTGAACCAGCCGTGTTTATTTCAGTATGCAGTATGCCTAAAAGGTCATTACAAGGTACAGTCATTACAGGTCATCCAAACGTAGAGCAATATTTTGAAAACTCGTCAATACCTGCTTCAGGTGCGAAACGTTTTGTAGCTATGTGAAACGGACACAAACGGAACAAAATTATTAACATTAACCGGAACAAAATTACTAGCATTGAAAACAAAAATAAAAGTACAATACTCAAATATAACTTAAAATAGTCAATTGTACAGTTGGTTGTGAATGTGTTAATCGCAGTTTACAATCATTACCAAGGAAAAAAACAAAAATAGATTTAATGACAATGTCCTTAACATCATGAAATTCCGAAGTTATGGCTAAGATTTTTCCGGAACTCGCTCATTGACTTAACAGCTGTAAAGCAGCGGCAATTCCCCAGATACACACTACCATTATTACATGAGTACATCAGTTGAGGTCTCAATTCCTACGCCACTCTCTACATCATCCGTTTCACTGTCTAGTAAGCAGTCTCATTTCTCCACCCTCAGCCTCCCTTTCAACCTCAGCTCAGAACTCGAGTAATACGAAGCCCGTCATGCAAGCTGATGGAAGCAAGCCATTAAAGGGTTCGGTTTAAATGAAGATTACTCAGAGCAAGATGAGAGGCGCCTCGCGTCTTGAGGGCGCTGTTCGAGCACTGCAGTTATGTAATATCAAATACAATACACAGAATGCAATACGAAAGTGCTCAAATACAATATTTTACTTTAAGTCTTATCACTATTTATTATGAAGATTATGTATGAGCGACGCTTTGTATGAGCGACGCTTCGTTGCAATATTTGCAATTTTAAAAAATTACAAAAACTAAATTTTGACAATTGACAGAACAACTTTTGCTTTCGCGTATACATACGCATGTACGGAGTAATATACGTAATACAGAGAAAGTTATGTAATGCTGAGGAAAATCGATTTCGAGATTTCAACGGAAATACACGTTTTGGGGTCCCCTGATACCGAAAAAGTGATGTGTTTTTTTTTTTCAAAACGTCCGTCCATCTGTCTGTTTGTCCGTCTGTCCGTCTGTCCGTCTGTCGGTCCGTCTGTCCGTCTGTCCGTCTGTCCGTCTGTCCGTCTGTCTGGTGTATGTGAACAACACAGCCTAAACCATTCGTACGATTTTTTTCTCAACTGAATAAACCCCTATCGATCTGGCCTGAATCCAAGCCTTGCGAATATGAGAAACATTCATTAATTTTTGGGCTTACTTTGCATGAAGCCCCCCGGATATTTTCAAAATTTTCTCAAAATGGCACCACTTTTTTTCTTTAAATTTCTTGTAAAATACATAAATAAAAGTCGCATAGGTCCGAATTTTACGGTTAATGGAGTTTTCAAAAGTTGCAAAAGTTTGAATTTTTTAGGAGTTTTCTTACAACTACAAAATTAAAGATAGAAGTTTTTCCTCTAAATAAAATGTGTTGTCCATAATTAGTTCTTTCATTAAGATCATGTAGATTTGTTTGAAAATTTTAGTAGTTTTCGAGCAATGGTAGATGCAATATTTGCAATTTTAAAAAATTACAAAAACTAAATTTTCTCAAAAACAACTCCATTTTTTAAACATTTGCTAAGTATAGTGCACTATATAAGAATACATAAACGCCATATTTCTCTATTTTTTTGTTTTCTCAAAAATTACAAAAAAGAAATTTTTTACTTGCCTACCACGTCAGTAATATATTTACATTAGCGATAATTCGTTCTCATTATTATATTTTTGAGTACTAGTGCTTTAAATAAAGTTATATAAAATTTCTCAAAAACTCAAATTTCCTCATTTTGAGCAACACTCAATTACCATTTTCTAAAAAACAGCACCAAATTTTTTCTTCAAACTTTTCCAGTGGACAGAGCTAGTTCCACTGCTTAATATGTCGTAGAGTTCATTTAGGTTTCTTTCTTTTTCAAAAATCACACAAATGTATTTTTTTACATCTCTTACGTCGTTAATATGCATATTTCCGTTGATTCGTAACCATTATTGCATTTGTGAGTGGAAGTACTTGGAAGGATTTGAAATGAAGTTTTTCGAAAACTCAATACATTCCTGTGGAAAAGAGCTTCAAATTTCGCAATTTCAGTAATGCTTAATCGCCATTTTCTTAAAAAATGTTCCGGATTTTTCGATGAAAATTGACATTTAGGATGAAGTTTTACTCTTCTTTAATATTCTTAAAGTAATATTTTGGTTCTATGATCAGGAAATCGAAAAATTGAGAAAATGTCAAAAAAATGTACTTTTGTGCTTACTTTAAATCTTTTTACAGAACTTTTTCATTACCCAGGGTTTTCAAGTAATCACATCAAAAACATTTCTCGTGTCTATACACTGTAGTTTTATGATCTCTTAGCAGAATTACATTTAATACTGAGACAGATCGAAATATCTCAAGATATTTAATTAATAATAAATTAAAATATGTCTACGAATTTCAAATATAATAATAATATCAATAATTTCGAGAAAATAAATATGTTTACTTTAATTTGGAACGAAAAAGTCTTATATTCATTCATTTTTACTGCCGAAAGCATTACACTATTGGAAGGTTCCTAACATTATTCAAGGAAACATATGCATTAAGGTTGCACGTTTAACTTATTTCTATTTTAGAAGAAAAAAAGAAAATGATAACCCTAAGTACGATTAGTATTGGATGTTTGGTGAACATTTTCTCAAATTACTACACTTGCAATCATTATATTTCCGAAGATTTTCTACATCTCCATTCTGGTTCAAATATAGTACAACAAACGCTTATTTACTTTCCGCTTAATGGTTTTCAGTTCTGCTTCAAATAATTCAATTTCTTCATGTACCAAAAATCAACTGAACAGGTGACCTGCATTCTTTGCGTAAGTAATCACGTAGTGTTTGCAATGCGCTCATGCAGGATGACGCAGTTCTACAAAATAATTGGCAGGCAACTGAGATTAGTATTGCTGCACTAATATTTAAAATCGATAACTTTCGCTGGTAACATAAAATTGCGTGAAAGAATTAATCGACAATTTTTGTGCATTATTTATGAGACTATTCATTGGAAATGTCTTTCTTTGTCTGGTGAATGACTCAGGTCCACTTTGATAAAATATGCTGGAATAAAAACGTATTTTAAATTGTCTACCTTTACTCCTTGCCTTCTCTTTGGTCTTTACGTTTCTTTTCATCTTTCCAGCCCTCTTCGCTCTTCTGCATGGATGATGGCGATCTTTTATTCATTCGAACCAAACAAAGTTTATGAGATGGCCCACGCACTCAGAAAGACAGCGACTCTCACGGCTCTTGGTTAACATATTTTACATCAACTACAGACGTGAATGCGGTTTTTCTCATGTCGCTGTTCGAATTTTTCTTGCTTTCTGGAACGTTCGTCGGTCAAGTGAAAACCGTTTGTCCCGGGGTTCAAAATTAGAGGGATAGAAGACCCAAGGAGACAACATCGATTGGGAGTGGCGCTCTGCGATCTCGGCTGAACCGTATGCAAATTTGTGGTGCCGTAGTGAGGCGTGTGCAAAGAGACTGACAGATGCGTGGGGAGAGAATGTGTTTACGCGTCACGCCGCACTGAGCACCACCGGACCGATTGTTGCTATAGCAGAATCGATCTCCAGTCGACTCTCCAAGTTTGCACAATTATCCACATACATGTGACGATAACTTGATGTACAAAGACTTAAAGATAGCTAGCTTGGGGTGACAATGGCTAAAATTGTCTGATTTGAATCATTGGCTGAAATCTAGATTTAAAACATCATTTACGGAACAATTTTTAATAGACAAGTTTTTTTACTTTTCATCAACTTTTTCCTAAACTTTTTCCTTTTCACGGTCTTACGTTTTATTTAAGGAAATCAAGTTTGTCCTTAAGAAAACGCACTCTTTTGAACTTAAAAACAAAATTGCGTATTGTTATTATTATTATTATTGGTAATAGTAGTCGTAGTACTATTATTAATAGTATTATTATTATTATTATTATTATTATTATTATTATTATTATTATTGTCATTCTTAACAAGACAAGAACATATAAACGTATTCAATATTCATGTTAGTTGGTTTCCTAAAGACTTTAGTCATTTATTTTCCGTAATAATGCAAATATAAACATGTTATATTCTTCATTAATACAAAATTATAAATGTCATATCAAATTAATTATTAATTAATATATTTATGTAAATTATTAATTAATATAATTAAAGTTTCAAATATGAATATTGTTTAGTAAACATGAAATATTTCATAAACCATTTTGGTGGTATTGCTCACTTCATAGTAAATAAGTAAATGTTAATTTTTTATTCATTTTTAAATAGCTCAAAGATATCAAACATTTACATAATTACAATAAAAATATGATTAATATTGAGATAATTCCTTTTATCCCCTTATTATTTACTAATTTATTTAATTTATAACACTTTTTTATTACACCTATATTTAATTTTGGCTAGCTGAGAATTTCACCATAGCGCTCAACAATACTTTCTTCTCAGAGTATACATTGTATTCTTCTTCTTGAGCCTGAAAATAACCGAGTTCACGGCTGGTAATAATTTTTAGGATTATGGAAATTTGAATTTGGTGGTTTTTCTTACCATGCACTTTCCAATAAATAATAACAATTGATATTCTTACTAAAGTTACAGCAACGTGTGACTTGCCGCTGCAATATTTCTTTTAATAATATATCTTCCTTTGTGGTTCATGACAAATTAAATACACTAGCCTGCGAATTTAAACTTTTTTGTTTGTTGCCTAAAATAAAAAACGTTACTTTGTATAATGTCGATATACTAAATCCGAATTTTCAATCAGTTCACTTCTATCTTGTAAGGTTTTCTTACGAAATCACTTTACTTGTATTGTATAATTACGTTAAAGTCGTCACAAACGTTTTCATAATACTTTTTTATTTGAAAGAAAAACAATATTTAATATACACAATTTGCTGAAATTAATGTGTGTGGTTGTTAATATATTCCACTTGTGTGCTTTTGCTTTATCTTGTCTTGTTTTCTTCACTGTTGGAAACACACATTTCACATCTGGGGTTGCTTACTTAAGAAAGTACTCCTGTTCTTTCATTATTTCACACAACTCTTAAACCTGTTGCTTCTTACTCGAGAAGCAAGACTTCCTGTTCCTTTTTTTTCGTCTTTAGGTATTTCACGCCTTAATATACAACAATAGCCTGTATGTAGAGTATATGAGGGGTAATTATTGGAGGGGTAATTATTGGAGAATCTTACAGCCGTGCGTTTACACAAAAGATCACCTCCTCAGTTAAAAGCCGTGGTAATTCCCATTTGGGTGTCATTGAAGAAATTAAATTTTGACTCGTGGTAGCAGTGTGTGTATTTTGAGCGCGTACGAGGTGATAGACGAGCTGAAAGTTTATGTCGTATGAATTATAAAGGTAAACAATATTCTGTTTGTCTAAGGAAACATTGACAGCAAGGTAAAATTAACAAACTTCTTCCATCAATATTTATCACGCTGAGATAAACTAATAGTTCTCAAATAATTGTCTTTCAGCATTTCCCCTGGTGGAAAGCTAGGAAGTGGGTAGCCACGCTTTGCGAGCAACCCAACCCATCATTCTATTGCTCTCTCAAACAATTTACTGAAGCTATTTTGCAGCATCAACAGCCAAGCTTAATGTGGGGAGGTGGTAAAAAACTTTAGGACTCACAAGGCTTTGGCGCACAACATTCTTACAACCGACATACAAACGTTCTCGAGGTGGCCAGTCTTTCTTATTCCAGTGATTAACTCGTGCCCTGTTCTCACACAAGCCAAGCACGGACATTTGGTAAAACCAGATTGTTGACCCAGCAGCATCTAAGAAAATCGCCTCAAACGTGCCAGTTGTGTTCACTGTAGTTAACTCGCAATAACATTAGTTGCAAATTTGCGTATGATTCTTTGAGGATCACTGCATAGGCAACAGGCACTTAACCAAAAACAATTTCATTATGAAGGAGAACGCCCTTTAAAATTCGCTTGGAAACATCAGCAAATAGTCTCCACTCACTTGGATCATAGTTTGAAAGTCCAAGTTTTAGAATAATCATCAGGCTATCCCAAGTACGTCAGGCCAAGGAGGGACAAGTAAAATTGCTGACCAAACTCGTCCGATAATGAAATATGGAAAAATTTGTTGTGATCCGCACAAAATTATGCAGTGTAAACATTTTGAAAGGAGTCAGCGTAGAGCAGCTAAATTTACTTTCCGGAAAAGAAAATGGCAGGATGGGATTTATTCGAAAATAGGCGATCGGTAGTAATACTCGGCGCTTTGTATAAAGCTTATAGCGGTCAGCCAGCTTGAAAAGAAATTAATCGGCGGCTGAGCATTCCTACGTACATCAGTAGAGGGGATCACAGGCACAAAATAAATTTAAGACCGCAGAGAACGGATGTCGGGAATTTTCTTTCACAAATTGAACGATAACGGAATGGAATAGATTGCCTGCAAAAACGTTTGAACTCTTTCAAAGCGTTCAACACTTTAGGAAATTAATTTAGGGTATTATTAAGTCAATGAGAGACTTGATTGAGAATAGTAGGTTAATCACGTATGCGAAAGTGTTATGTTGTGAAGTGAGGAGTCGTGCAGTATAGAGCAGAGAAATCTAAAAGGAAGTGATTTGAGGGTCATAGTGAAATTAAGTGCAGTGTGGTACCAGTGCAGTGTGGTCTTATTTGTGCAATTATTCAGAGCTGAATTAAATTATAGAAGATTATTTTTCTTAATGTAACTTCTTATGAATCAGTCAGTTTTTGTATTATTATTTATTCATTAGTTTTGTTATTACTTGTATGTATTTTATATTACCTTATTTATGTAATTAGCTGCCCCGAGCTGAACCCAATCGCATCTTAAATAAATGTATTATATATAATCTTATGTTAAACTCTTTGCGACATCACATGATGTAAGAGGAGCGTACTTGAATAGAGTTAAATCACTAAGAGAAATTTCTGGAAAATCTGCAGATGAAATGTTTCCACAAAGAATGTCACTTATTTCTCGCAGGTACGTACATAAGTCTGCAATTCTTTTCCAGTACGTTTTCTAATCTTCTACACACTAGATGTTACAGTTCCTTTGGTATGTTTTCATTCCTGTTCATTGCACTTTACCACATCCAATGCACTACTTACTTGTACACCAGCTGCGTAATTGCTCCAAATAAAGAATTAATATTGGACAATATGTAAGCCAGATCCATTTTTAATGTAGAGCTTGAAAATAAATCTTGAGTAATTTTTCTGGAGGACGAGTCTGCAAGATTGAAACACATTACTACCTTCTCTATGACATCTAAGTTGTTGCAATAGTGCATTGCGGCATCAAGCCAAGTCTTCCAACGCGTTATCACTGGTTGGGGAGGTAGGGGCAATTAAGGCGCTATCTCTTGGAATTTCTGAATGCGGATTGGAGCTTTGAGAAACATTTTCTTACAGTTAGATATTAATTTATCTACTTCGGGGTAGCTACTTCTAACTGCTTCAGCTACCCCATGCAAGACATATGTATCATGTTTGGATATACGAGCATTTGATGTCCCTTAGCTGCATTCACCACATACGAAACAGCATCAGTTACAAATAGAAAAATGGTTTTTTTCTTTGCTCTATTCCGCCACAACAGACCCCTTGATATGTCGAAGCGAACTGCGATGGTGGAATGATTTGTCGTCTCTAGCACTTCACATGTCAGGAGAAACGTATTTCCACACCTATCTTCTTTCAGCGTGCCAACAATCACATTTGCTACATATCTTCTATCCTCATCTGTAGTCTCGTCTATTGAAACCCATATCTTACTGTCTTCCAAGCTACACCCTACTTTTTCCAAAATTTCGTCATAACAAGGGATCAGATAGATTTGTCGTACCAGAATGTTGTGTATATTTTTCAAAAAACTGTCGGAAACTTGGATCGTTGAATTTCTTGAAAGGAATATTAGACGCAACCATCATCGTGCAGAGAACTTAAGAAAATTGTGAACATTATGATCTTGGTGTCGGGATTTCGAATAGTAGACGTTACCTATTTTTGTGTGCAGAATGTCTGGTTACACAATTCTCATGTTTCGCGGTTTTGCAGTGTTGAAGCACAGAGAAGCGTTTTTCGGCAGTAATCTTCACTTCACACCATTTACAGAATTATATCACTCCATCGGTACTGAATATGCTTTCACCAACCTCGCGAACTTCATAACTTCTCACTAACTGAGACAACGGAAAGACGGAAGCAAAGATGCGAGCTTTTGTAAAACGGTTCTAGTTCCGTGTAAGCAAAGGTCGTCAGATTTCCGAGTACGAGTGGGATCTTGGGTGCGCATTCGTAAGCAAGCCTTGTTCCGCGATGCTATGACAAGTTCCCACAGTCGGGAAAAAGGGGTGAGCAAAGTTAGAAAACGACGAATTACGCACAGCAAACACGTTGAGATTTTACAGACATTTGTTAAATTATACAAAACTCTGAAGCAAAGTGAGTGTGTGTACCCGCCAAACACTAAAACACGATAGGTTGCAGACCAGTCAGGGGTAAATGTCACATGTGAAACTTCTTTTAAGGCATTTTTTAAAGGTCGCTTAGGTTATGAGACCGCTTTCATTACTTTTACATTGGGGTGCCTGTGAGGGGAACACGACACGTATGGACAACACAAGCACACACAAACATCCATGCCCGAGGCAAGATTCGAACACGCGACTTTTCGAGCCGAGGCAACAACGGCCCTACAGTCTTTGAGGCCTCGACATACCAGTTGAGGAATAGTCGACTATCCTCGACTATTCCTCCTCGCTGTATGGAATTTCGCCGGCTGTATGGAATTTCTTACCACATGTTTATTGAAAAACGATTATCGTCGACCACCTTCTAAACCCTACTCTCGACCCCCCTTCTTTGGTACAAAGGCGATCTGTACCAAACATTATTACAAAGGCGTAATGTGACAAAACACATCGGGTAAAAATAAAGGAAAACTCATTTATACAGTGAAGCACTAAATTAATGGATTGAACACGTATAATATAGTGTTTGAAAATACATTTTAAATGTTTTTATAGATACATTAGGTTTTTATACACCTAAATGACTTGATTATCACTCACTCGTTAATGTCCATGCATGGCCTTTGAGAAACGCGTGCAGAAGTACCTCGTCATGTGACCTTTGTTATGATCGCCATCGACCCATTACCATTGCTAAATGTTTAGAACAAAACTTAAATGCTACAAGACAAGGAGTTTGTATTCATTATTTACTACATTAGCCAATATCACTGATATAACTACAAAGGCATAGTGTACTGTATGACGCATGTGTAAAATAGCATGTACCATAAATAGGCAAGCACACAACGATACGTGTATTTAACTCAATGAAGGTTCACAGAGATTAAGAAACGGGGAATGAAGGGAAGGGAGTGGGGAAGCTTTCGGCTCTAGTTGCGACGACGTCCTTGTAATCTACGGTTGAATGCCCTACTTTGTAATATTTACCTATAAAAATTAAAAGTTAAATACAATCATGTACATACATCTAGGAAACAGATAGCAGAGTAGGGATGTTGCAAATACTTTACTTTACTTGATTTTTTACTGTTGAGTCACACCAAAAAATCTTAATATTTATTTTAAGATATTTGGATTCAACACAATTTCGAACATGTATGAATGCCCAAGTGTCAGTCATGCATATGAGGGAAAAGAAATTTCGTTTCAGGTCACATATACCCTGACAGTACAGAATGGTTAAATGTATATATACGAGTGTTGTAAAAAAAGTAGAATTATCAAAGTTGATTGGTAACTTTTGTGCGCTAAATTGTATGTGATAAATACGTTCGTTCTTTTGTACAACTTATTTGTAAGCGCACTATTATAATATATTTTAGATATTGTACCTCGAGTTTTCTTATAATTCTGTGATTCAGTGAAAAATTGTCGTCTTGGAAAATTGATACAGTTAAATTTATAGCCTTTTATTTTACTTTAATTGCCTCAACTCAAGACTCTCCTTTCATTTACTACACTGTTTATTTTAATGTAGCACTATGTATGAGTGTGGAAAACAGACACATTCTACAATTGTTTGAGTCGATTTTGAGTCAAAAGAGGAAGTCGATTTTGAGTTGACGAGTTGTTAATTTAGTATGAAAGAATTTTATATTGTTGTTATTACCATTAGCAACAATGTAATAGGAATTTTCTTCAAATACATTATATAATAAATAAATAAAAAGTAAATAGAACTATCCGAAATATGACAATGATTTTATTGAAGCTGTAAGTAGAATTCCATCACATTCCTTGAATATAATGATGGGCAGAGTTATGAATTCTCTGTTAAATGTATGCATGCCGTCAGTGATGTCACTGTTGACGGGGTGTGACTGCTCATAAAACCAATAGAATATCGAGAAACCTAATGCTTGTAAGAGATTTTTTCAATATGAAATCAAATCAATTTAGCAGGGACTCATGTGAGAGAAATATGGTGAATGTTCGAGGACTTTCCAACGCGGCTTGTGTAATATTACAAGACAGACATTGTTTCTGATACATGACATCCTATCTCGCAAAGCCGCAAGATGATCATTCAGAGAGAAACAGATACGTTACCTTGGTAATCTATAGAAACAATGCCTCACACAATTTCTTCCTTTCTATCAGATTTGGATGGTCTACCTACATAGGCTAACACTCATACCTACACAAACACAAACCTACATTGCGGGCCTTTGTGAACATACCTACATTGCGGTGCCACAATCCAATATTTTGATGTCACAGGTCATACGCTTCACGTAAACCTTAAATCATTATCATGCATTTTTTGCTATATTTTTATTCACTTTCTTCTTAACAGGAATGGTAGTGAACACGTTCGTGAAAGCTACTCTCACTGATAAGTTTCGTTGTTACAAATACTTGTAGGATTCTACGCTGTCACGACTTCAATCAATTTCATCCACTGCCTGTGAATGAAAATGTTGCGTTCGACTGTAACACCATCCTGACAGTGTTGTCACTACTTATTTACAAACCTCGAAGCTAATAAAGGATTACAATTTCACTCGTTGATGAAACTGCAATGTAATTAGAGGCTCAATGCAGGGACATGTTATTCTCAGTCTCATGGTATTTTGCAAACATCAAAATGCATTCCCTGATTATAGCGTAAAGCAGTCTTATTTTCAAAGGACATCTATAGAAAAGCTCATTCAAAATGCATGTGTGATTTCATGAAAGGTTTTATTATGTAAATGAAACTTTGGTTTCCATTATTTCGTCTCATTTCTGTTTAACTTTACTGTCGTAATTTGACATTAATATAAATGCCGATGTTGCCATCTAGTTGTTAGAAGTGTCAAAAGTTTTAGTAAAAGTATACCGAATGTCTTCTGAGTCCTCTCCGTCAACTCATTTAGAACGACGCAAAACATGGTGTCAAATCCTCACATTCTGGAAAAGTACCGCCAAGTGATTCTTTTCTACTTACTTACATTCGAGAGTGAAATAGAAGAGAATTGTCGACGAACTGTTTGACAACACGCTGTTCAAGTTCGCGTTGAAGTGTTTCGAATTTCTTCAGCCTCTCCGACGAGCCAGTTTGTTGACAACACGCGTCGCCGAGTCGAATTCCTGCTTTTCCAACGCAGCCTCTCCTCCGCGAGTCTCGGTCAGTGGCCTTTCAGATTAGCTGTGGCGTGGATTACAAGGAGGCTAAACAAAGCACGGACTTAGAGCCAACATTGGATAGGCTGGACACGGGACACTTTATTTTTCATCAAAATTAATCTATAAATTAAGTGATCTATAAATATCTAAGAACTAGTGTACCCGGCCGAAAACACTCTCGATTCTCGAATTATACGATTGTAACAGATGTCGCAGTACGATATTCTCTTTTCTACGATCTAGTAATCCTGCTATGCAACGCAGTTTTGAATCTTTGAATTTGTATTAATGTATTATCTTGGAAAGGTATTAATTTTGTACAAACGTTTCTAGAGTGTTCCAGATATAATGTTTAAATTATGAAATGCGATAGGTTTGTAAAATATTTTTTTGGGAGCTGTCGAAGTAATCGAGGCTGTGACAGTTTTCTCTTGTCTATATAATGTCCAGCTAATACTGTTTCAATTGTGATTTAATCAGATTTGCTTGTTTCGTTGATGGGTAAGAAATAGCAATCATTCTGGCTGTCGATTCGCACCTCATGCGCTACTTTTGGGAAGGAGTTTTACTATTGATGGCTGGGTTAAAGTGGAGCGAAATGTCAGGTATTATAATATTAGTTAAGCGTTACCAAAGCCAGAAAATACGCGCTGTTGTAGCACTACTTGTTGTCGTTTTTTATCTGTAAAATATACAGTACAAACTTCATATGGCTGTGATCTACATTATTAAACAATGTTTGACGATTGATCAGCCGATGTGCACGAAACAGTTTATTATTTCATTATTTCTCCTTAGAATAGGATGACTTAACGTCCGTAAATTACCTCTATTTTGCCCTCTTGAATATCCATCTTTAAGCGCTTATGTCTGTGATTCATTAATTACTACATAATGTTCACTTCATTGTCCCAGCGTGTATCTTGTTTCAATCTTTAGATTTTGAAATGCCGTTGTTACTACTCTAGCGATCCAAAAATGTCCCAGCAAGAGAAGAGTGAAATTGGGCGGGCGCACACGCGAGGCTGCTGTGACGAAGAAGAGGTGACAAGTAAAAACAAGTCGGTCGCAGTTGTCAATGTGTCGAAAACAATGACAGCGAGACCAATGTCGAAGTGACAAGCAGTCGATTGCATTGCTTCTAAAAAAACGAGTTTTCTGAAAATTTGTTAGCGACGATCTTCATCTCTGTCTATAGCGTTTCCATCATATACTTGTTATATTTGCTTATTTTGGCAAAACTCGACAAATTCGGTGAAGAACGAAATGTGTGATTATGTGATCAATGCTACTTGCAAGAGCCAAAAAGTCTTCTATGATTTCAGAAAATGTGAAATACAGGAAAACACAAACCACATCCAAATGTGTGTGCAAAAATGAGCGTGTAATATTTAATGACTACAGATATTCGCACATATTTTGTCTCTGCTATAACAAATTATATCATTACACATGATTGTGAAAAACGACCACTGCCACTGCTTTAAAAGTCAATTAACTTTTTAAAAAGCATTACTCAAACCACAATAAATGTTTCTTAAGGTATTGCCCTTCTATTTCTTTCTACTATCACACATGGATTGCAAAACACGAATTTTTGTGAACGTAAATTCCATATCTGGTAACCCTCAAAACAATCTGAAGACATCTCTAATATCTTATGATATAGTGTCTAATGCCAACGGGTGTCAGAGACGCCTTTGCAATTGAAACGAACACTGAATCAAAGAGAGTGTATATCCAGAAAATAATTCCAGTACATATGTACAACAAACATATGTTGCAATGGTACAAAACATACGAGATAGGTAATTTACATAATTAAAGTGCATACAAATTATTTTCATATACTAAAATATTTAATTAATCACACAATCGCATGAAAAGTAATAACTCAAGGAATATAATTAAATAAACCATTTTATATGATAACAATAACAAATTTGTTGAACTTAATAAAAGAAAATATTTAGAGAATTTTCTTCTTTGTATCAGCTTTCATTTGATTTCTGTGGAGATGAACTTTCTTTTTCAAAGACTTTACTTTCTCAATTTTTTGAGACATATAATACTTCGCAAGAATTTCACGCTAAGCATTGGCTGGCTAGATTCCTGTAACGATGCCTGAGGGAAATCAGAGCCCACAATTTCAGTGAATGCTCGAAAAGATTGGGCGATGTAGCAGAGTCAGGCGAAGTCTTAAATATATTAGTTGAGACTGCATACTATGGAAACTTTTTGGGAAGATTTTATTTCTGAATTTATTTCTGACACCAAAAACTTCTACGTATAACATGAATGCATTGATGTGTTTGATGTAAAAGTCTAATATTTCAAAAGAGGTACACCTTTATTTCTCGATTGTGAACATCAACTGAAGAGTCCATTTATCTAAATTTAAACTACGAGAGGCATTCAATAATTAAGGAGACAAATTGGTCTGGATAAATAAACGTTTATATTTACAAAACAGGACTTTTCCTATTTTTCAATATAATCACTTTTGTCACATTTATGCACTTGTCCCAACGGGTTCCCAGCTTTTTTTACACCGACTGCAAATAACTCTTTATCTTGGTGTTCCAACCAATTTCCCACAAATTTTTGGACATCTTTGTTATCCTAGAATTTTTTTCCACGTAATACCTCCTTCAGTGAACCAAACAAAAGGAAATGAGTGGTGCTAAATCGGGGCTGTATGGGAGATGAGACAAGACCTCCCAACCCATTTTGTCGATGGTTTCACAGCTTTGTTCAGCAGTGAGGACGTACGTAGTGTTGCTGTAAAATCACACCTCTCCTCTGAGATCCACAAAGTTTCCTTCTTATGGTTAGCTTAACCTTATTCAAACGCATATCTGTGTAGTATTGACTGCTTATTGTATGCTGTTCATCGAGATAATCACAAAAAACACACCTACAGCGTCCCCAAAAACAGTCAACATGACTTTTCCTGCTGATGCGGCAGGAACGCTGTTCGTCAGTTACTGAGTCTCGAACACTTTTGACATCTGCTCTACTCACTTGTGAAAATTCTCGCGGTTCACACAACTTTCACCATATACTTTAGTCATTGTAGAGAATATATTAGCTGTTTTTTTCACATTCAGCTAGCAAAAAACTAATCATAGAACGTTGTTCAACCAATGTGGAGTTTTCAGGTCGACTCGCCATCGTTCAACTTAATTTTGAGGTTATGAACACAATAATGCTGATCACTCAAATGGCCAGGGCTCATCTTAGTGATGCCAACTTAAAGTTCTAAAAGTACCAAACTTGTCCTACCAACTGTTTTTTCTCCATACAAATTTGTCTCTTTAATTATTAAATGACCTAAGTATTAAAATATTTAAAAATATTTCAATCCTAACTAAATCTCAGCCACTTGTAATTCTTCTCTATGTTTTATTAATAAATGTACAAATCGAATTCACTTTAAAATGTTTGGTACAAAACATTCGTAAATAATTAGTAAAATTCCCCATGCATGATTAGTTCCCAAATACTGACTTTATGTATTAATACCTTTGATTTAAATTGTGTTCCACAATTTTAATTCTGCTGATTTGATTAGAATCGTGAGATAGTACAAACTGTTGGCAAATATTTTTATTTAAAAAATTTAAATAATCTCACAATGCATTATACTTCCGTATGAGCAATTAAAATATGAATTAGTATTTTGAAAAGGGTATAGTCGAATAAGGCGGTGAAAAGTGCTCCCAAACCAAATTGATAATCGCGATGCTCATATAAAAGAGAATACAAAATGACATAAATTCAATCAAAATCAGCTTCCTAGCTGTTGCAGAGATACAATGAGAAACGTGTTTTCCATGTTTTATTTTTTTCTCAGCATCTATATCATCAATTATTGTTTCCATTATTTTTCACTACCGTCCACATTGTTTAAAAATCTGAAAAAAATGTTAAGACCCATTTTAGGATTAAAAAAATTGAGACAGGACTCCGAAGTTATCACGTCGAAAATAAATTTCAATTTTTTTCTATATGAATTTGGCGTCAAAATTCGTTGACAAAACTACCATCAAATTAAACTATGTTTCCCCGTCTCTGCAATTTTTTTCAGCCTGATACACGCAATAGATGCTGAGAAAAAAAATAAAACATGCAAAACACGTTTCTCGTATCTCTGCAACAGATTGCCCTAGGAGGCTGATTATTTGTCATTCTACGACGTTTTGTAATCTCTTTCTTATGAGTATCGCGATTATCGATTTGGTTTTGGGGCACTTTTCACCACCATCTTCGGCTATACCCGTTGATCTTCGAAATTTGTTGTTTTTTATGAAAGTTTTCACTTGAAACTGACACATCTTAGATGGGTCCCCCAAAAGACACAGGAAACTAGTGGTGCTACAACAACACATATTTTCTTGCATTATTTATGACTTTTGTCATTTTCGAAAATTTATAGTTGAACGGAAATGAGACCCATACCATTTTTAAATGCCCTTTGTTCTAGCCGTGGGAAAAACAATTAAAGAAAAAATTTGGAGCATTTTGATGAAAAATGTTTGCATTAACATCTAGCAGAAATTATGCTAGAAAAGAGTAATAATTTTTTTAACAAACCTATACATGACCTCATTTCAAGTTTTTAGAAATGATTGTATTTAAGAAAAATCTCTATCACCAATATTTTTACCACGTTATTTTTAGCAATTTTCGGAAAAACGCAAAAACTATTCAAATTTTAGAAAAAATTGAATATGTCTTTATTACATAAGATCTGTCTTTGAACAAAAGACTTCTTAAAGAAAAAATCTCTATATGTAATATTGTGATTCTAGGACAGCGCCGAAACAATTTAACCACAAACAATTTTCGAAAATTCAGAGATTTTAAAATAAGATCTGCGCCTATTTTAATCTTTTTCTACGCTCTCAGAGGACAGAGTTTAATCAAAAACATTTTAAGCAGTTTTTGAGAAAATTTTGAAAATGTTGAGGCTTTGTGTAAAGTACTCCCAAAAATCACTGAATTGGGTTTCGAGTTCCCGCAGATAAATCAGAGAATATCAATTTTGGAGAAAATCGTCCGAACGTTTTAGTTGCTAGCGTTCATAACGGACAGAGAGACAGACGTTTTGCCGTCTATCGAGTTTTCGGTATCAAGGACCCGCAAAACGTTGATTCTGGCTTTACGTGTTGAAATTTACTACATACTGGAACGATATTATTCCACATTTTCGTTACCAACAAGAAAGGACCGACAAGAAAGGTTTTTCTGTCACGTATTTAACCCGTGTATTGCTTGTTCCATGTAAAAAACAAATAATTAATTATCGGTTAGAATACTGAACCTCGTGAACTTTTGAGGTTTTTCCGAAAAATTAATAATATGAAGCAAGCAGAATGTTTGCTTTCATCGCATTCGTCGTGTCTTGAAGCAGCGCATTGTCAACTACCTTGTTCGTTTACAAGTAGTGCGATGTCGAAAACAATGCGAACGGTAACAGTGCGTGACGTGCGGCATAAGACCGTGGGAGGTCGAGCTCTGCTGGTGACCTTCCTCACGCATAGGGGGCTGATCGATGGGAAAGCAGAGCCAGTTGAACGCATTCGTGCTTTATTATGGATCTGCAGCACACACCGAACACGTTTCGAGTGGTAACAATTTTATTATTCCTAGTGTTCCTTAAGCCCTCTCATGCAATTTTTTTGTCATATCCTATCCCCCGTAAAAGGTCAAAATAAAGCACACGGAATATATTGTATCAACTTTTTTTCCAACATTCTGAGTAATAGACTGGGCATATAACAAGGCCCTCAAATCAACACCGTTTACATTCATTTCCACACCCCAATACTAATGGTTTAAACTATACGTGTACACGCACGTACATACGTGTGTTTTCGTTCTATCTGTAAAGCACTTTTCTCCTAGACATTCAACACGATGTACAATAAGTTAGATAAATTCATAATATTTTTCACGATCGCAAGAACCTGGCCGAAGTGAGAATAGAATTCTCAGAAATACTGATTCTGCAACTCTGCCAAATTCTGTCAAAGTGTGAGTAGTGGACCCATTAGTGAACATGTTGCTTTCAAAAAGTGAACATGAATTCAATTTTCACGCGTTTCAATGCATGTCATATGGATTCGGATTTAAGGAGACACTGGTTCCGCTCGACTTCACAACACGACTGACAATGGTCCCCATCTGTCCACGAACGCTCAAATGCTCGAATACTTGATTACAACCTAAACCTCTTTCGTGTGGCCACGTGTCATTGCACCTGACGAATCACTCAAACGTGGTCCAATCATCGGCCATATTGGCAAAAACTCGGAACCTCCCGGAGGTGAGAATTCTTTTGACAAACAGATAAAGTATATTACAAATTTTCTTGATGAGATAAGAATTTAAAGTAATGCAAATAATATAACATTAATGTTATATACGTTGGCCAGGAATGTCTCTCCGCACTGAACCGAATCAGGACCTTGTATTAAAAACTGCATTTACTCTTGGGGCCGCCTAATAGGCCGCACTATAGCTCCAATATGGTGGCGTTAACGGCTGTCTGCCAGTACCGCCAACTTCTGAACCAAAGGGTTTCAACCCGATGTTCAAAGAGTCGGAAATTCAGAATAAGTTGCACCGCGAAATTGATACACAATTTCTTTTTTTGTGTACCACGGTACCAGCATTATAAACGACCTTTTCTGTTGCAAGAAATCGTTCGTAAAAAGGCCATTTACGGCACAAATGATGACGTATTCGATTTTACGGCACGAATAATTGCGTCATCACACATTCATCCAGGGATCATTCAGCCAATTGCAACAACAAAATCTTGAGGAAGTAACGGTAAATGGAACAGCTCACCATCGTCCTGACTCTCGTACAGATGTCAAATACCAGAGATGTCACAAGGAAGTTGTATCGCAATATTAAGTTTGATTCTCTTACAAATTTATAATGCTGTTGTACAAAAAAATGGTGTATGCAACTCGTTTATAATGTTGCTTTATTGCCTTAGTACAAATTACGTACTCATGCAAGAAAGCTTAACATTATAAACTAATTCCATAAACTACTATTTTCGCATTATAACTTTATTTGTTAGGTTTAGAGACCTGGGAACAATACATTATTCTTCGTGAGTGATCCATTCGCAACAAATTATATGATTTAACGCATAAGTTTAATCGTTATTTAGTAGTAAAAAATAAATTCCTGAAAATCCTTGACATTATGAATAGTTGGAAGATTTTTTTACATTTAGTTTTTTTATTTTACATTTACTAGTTCAATGTTTCTTAAAACTGTGTTTTCCCTCCTCAGCTACTATCAATGGTTACAATTGTTTTAATAGCCAGGAAAACTACAAAATAAAGAACAATTTAATATTAGTAACCAATCCAACTATTATGATAAGTATCAACATAAATACATACTACAAAAATTTTCAACTTTATCAAAAATCAAAATTTTAATTTAAAAGTGACCATTACTAAGCATTTTAAGATTAATTTACATTCATATTTATAGGAGGATCTTGATTGAAAACTAATATTGTTTTGAATGACAGTCAACTGTAACTTACTTGTAAGAGTCAACTGTATCAAATCTGGTTTCACTGTAAAGTGAATTCCCCTAAATAGGTCTTCCAACTATTGAAAATAATTATTTTTAATATAAAATATTTATTTAATATAAAATAATTATTTATGTAACACATTAATATGGATAGAATAATTAAATTATTGCAATTAAAAGTGCTTTATCAGAAAAGAAGACATTTCAAACGCTTTAAAGAATAAGGAAAATCTTTTAAAAAAATAATTTATTTCAATTTTGAGACATTAAAAAATTAATAACAAAGGCAATTCTCTAATTTTATTCAATTTCTTCAGGTAATAATAGTTGTATACTTATTGTAGACATGATAGTGATAAGAAACTTGTTTAAATTGCTTAAGATGTGCTGTATAAAATAATTTGAAACGGGCGGAGCTGGGGGAGATAGTGATGATCAGGATAATAAAGATCATGATTATGATGGCAATAACGAAGAATGTCATACTGAATCACTAAGTAAAGACGTAAGAGAACACATGCTTTCATATTCTTCTTATTCCTGGCCATGTGAACCAGTACACCACATACACCAATAAAAAAATAATGATTACAAAAACAAGTGTCTGAAACACAAAATCATATAAAAGAATAAATTCAAACAATTGACGTGTTATCTTAGGTTAGAAAGTTGATTAAATTAAACTACAATGTCTAGTAACCAAATATAAATGTAAAAAATTAAATTTTAAAAGCTAAATCCCTATTAGAGACTATCCATTTCTTGTATTTCATCTTCCTTGTCACTGTCTTGTAGGTCAATTAATACTTCTGGTACTTCAGTAAAAGTTTAATTTCTTTATTCCAACAATCCAAATTTTTTTTTCAGTATGAGTAACATGCTGACTGTAATTGTCGGATGTCACCTAAAAAATTAATATTTGTAACTGTTAATATAAGACAACAATGTAACAGAAATAGCAAACAAAAATATTTTACATGAGAAATTTTCCGGGTTGGTAAGCCGTTGTCCAATTGGCATTGAAGAGCCAAAGAGTTTGGCTCTTCAATGCGAACTAGACCATGGCCTATCAGCCCGGAAAATTTCTCACATATTGACTCCGGCCGTGAAAGCCTACGATGCTATGTAAAAATAGTTTAGTCAGTACTGTGCACTTAAGATAACTCACTTATCTGCAGATACTTCGGGTTTCGTAGTATCAAATCTGACTTAGATGCATTTTACCCTGTTCTGATTCTTTTCATAAATATAAAAAATAATTCTTTCTTGTCTTTTTCAACGAACTTTGAAGGACGGTTTTCTTTAAGGTTGAAAATTTGCACAGTGTGAGTTCAGGGATTTGTCCGTAGCTATTTATAAATTTGTACAAAACGCTACAATACGGGCAGCGTATAAGCGTCTTTGACAGTTCTCTCGCCACGTGCTGTGGTCCGTCATGTGACCTGCTCTGAAACAATCAGCTTGTGCTTCGCGAAGTGGAGAGCAGCATTTGACATAGGTCGAAAACTGCAGTTGTGACGACGACACATGCAGTCATCCACCCACTGTAAGTACCGCTTGTCTTTCTGTCGCCGCGATCGGGCGGTCCTCGCCGCTCCGCCCCCAGCCGCTCTAGCACGTGCTCAGCCCCTCTCGGCGTGGCAACGCTGTTCCCCACCTCAGCCTGCCCTCAAGTCGGTTCTTATTTTAATCGGACCACAGGCACGACCGTCAGGAGGATAAAACATTACTGATATTTCGAGGAATCACCGTACACAAGAATTGCAGACAGATTCGGATCGTATTCGCCCTTGGTCTATTGTGGGATAAATTCTACCAGAATTTCCGCGAGAGTTGATACCTAAAATAGTACAAGAATTGCATTCAGAGCTAATACAAGAAATACAAGTTGCAGGAAAGAGAACTAACAAGACATGAAATTTGTCTGAAGAATTTAAACAGCAAAGTATCCAGAGAATGTGAAGAGTGCAAGAAATCAGTAGAATGCACATCACATCCATTGCTTGTAAAGATGGTGAAAAAAATTATTACTGAACTGTATACATACATTTTCACATCAACATTCACCATATATGAAAGTGTATGGTGGCAGCACTTATTTTCCATTTTATGAAAAAAAAATTCTTTAATGAACTGATGGATTTTATAAATTTACATTATTAATTTTAAATAACAAAGTACTCGATAAATAAGGTTAAGAATGTAAGTCACGTAAATACCGAATTATATTTGTTTAAGAAGTTAGAAAGCATTTACACGATGAAATTTTCCCTGGGGTCCGTTTTCTCCCAGGCGACCAGTTACGTTCGTTTGCAAGAAGCGATCTTTCCCGAGTTAATATTCAATTTGTGAAAATTCCTATTATTTTCGACTATTTTAGGTTTTTTATACTTTGGACTTCAAAAGTGCTTCCCCAACTAAAATTGTCACCGCACGTCACTGTGTGAACATGAAGTCAAGACGTGTCGTAGCCTGTCAGTAAGCGTGAATGTTTTGAGATTTAATTATCTGTATTGTAGGTGGTGCCACGTGCGTAGTAATGCATGGCAACAACGCATCGAACTGTCAGATTTGCTTTAGGCTGCCGGTACTGTAGTAACTATTTAATAGTATAATAATAATAATAATAATAATAATAATAATAATAATAATAATAATAATAATAATAATAATAATAATAAATGAACCACTAATTAAATAACTTCAAATAATTATAGATTTTTCAAAATCTTCATAATAAAATTAATCATTAAAAGCTTATGCAAATACTGTAGTATAATAACATTACTGATTACAAAAAAGACAACAGTTAACTCAATTAACTAATAACTATTAATTAAATGGTAACTGAACATAGCAAATACAAATTTCAAACTCTTTAATAACTCAATAAAGTTTAACGCAAATGTTGCAAGATAATCCCTCTAATCATTAATTACTCTCTACAATAATAACAATTATCTACTACTCGCGCACCTTTTCTTGAACGATGACCTTGCTTCCTCCTCCCTGGAGCCATAAACAGGTGAAGGCAAAAGATCGCAGCGAGCACTGATGACAACATTCCCAGCATTTTAGACTTCGTTGGCGCGAAACATAAGCTAGTAGCTTTCATAGTAAAGAACGTCTGTTCAGGTTTATTATCAGTATATGAAGAAATGGCTGAGGCAGGTTCAGGTCCTTCAAGGGAGGCACCTAAAACTCCCGAAAAAGTAAGGAGGACGTATCGTAGCGGCGAACGCAAAATTATAGAAAAAGTTGTGAAATCTTGTGAAGTGGAAAAGGAGAACAATGTGTTGTTGCATCCTATCAGTCATGCTGTAGATCGACAAGAATGCTTATCAAAATTAGCAAAGATCTACACAAGCCGACTACTTAAATACATTTTAATTCATCTAGTGTCCCTGCTGTTGCCTACCCAGAGCGATGACCTGGCCGCAAACGTAGCAGGATTGACTTTCATCTACCAAAGGTTGGCATTACTGAAAATACTCTAGTGGCTGTCTTTGTAACTAATACCCCCCTCCGCCCGCATTTCGTCAATCTATCGATCAAGAAAAGTTGCGCGAGTGGTACCTAACTCTGAAAAGATCCAATAACATCAACTATGTAAATAACTAGTAACTAAAAGCAGATGTACAAGATATGACGGAACAAAATCACACTATTTAAAAAAATAAACTCTGTCACAATGGTCACAAAGCATGCGTTTCAGAAAATATTTTTGAAATAAAAACGCAAGAGATATTGGTAGCAACAAGGCCCGCTAAAACCTTTTGACTTTGTTGCCAACTTACTTTCAAAACTGTTCCAACTCTATACATTACTTCTTAAAAAGAAAATTAAGATATATATTCCCATAATGGACGAACGAATATTATTGATTTGTTGACATGATAGTTAAATATTTCTCACTTCTAGCTTGTCCTTTCACCATGTGTACATTCAAATAAATGTGCAAATTTGTGGGAAAATTACAAAAGTTTTCAGCGCTTAGTACCACCCCTGTAGAATAAAAGTAACTAAGTTTAAGCATATTATAATAATTTTACGAGTATACATTTAGAAATTTGTCATTTTCTTTAATACACAATTAACTTACATGTTTTATATTCATCTGCTTGCTAAATAGAGAGTCTTACGTAAAAATTGTATTTGGTGGACATTTTCAAGAGTTTAACCTGTTAGTTATGTCTGTTACGGTGCCCGCAACAGACATACAATACAGACAATGTGTTGGTAGCAACCAGATCACTGGGAAATAAGTGAAGGGGCAACACTTCTCTCATCTATTATGACTGTGGTGAGTACACAATGTATGTTTTTAAGCCGCAGCTCGTGCTATTACTCGACCAAGTTGAGAATGATGTTTACAGGAGGGCACCACTGTGTTTACAGCGGAAGCGACAGAGACGGAGATATGAGGATACTCAGCTCAAAAGAAAAATGAGACCGAGCCAAACTGTTGCGGGAAAAAGCGCGATTTATTTCGTCACAAATCTGGTATCTTCCCAATGAATATTTTGGACATGTCTGCACCTCATGTACTGTAACAATCATATAAATCATTAAATTTAACCTAAGTATTTTCTCAGAATATATATAAAATCTAATAATTTTTTATGTAAGAAACCGCCATAATGAAGACTATTTTAGATACTTAAGACAGTGAAGTTAATGTTTTGGTACTTTATTGCATACCTAACAAATCGCATAAAGTCTAAAAAAGAATGAAGATGAATACAAAATGTTTAAATTCAGTGAATGTGTACTAAAAATTCGATATGAAAAGAAAATGTTTTTATTGTACCCTTGTACAAGAACGGTAAAAATTTAAAAAAAGCAACTTAACGTGAGAAAAATTAAATAGCGAGAGCAAATCTTGCATGTGTCTCTGAAGTTAGTATATTCCATCAGCTAATTCTGTAGAAGCAGTATCAGTATCTGAAGCCGTAAGAGTTTCCTGGCTGTTGTTGGCTCGTTATTTCTTAAGGTGCGAAGATAAAAAAAATGCATCGAGCCACAATGCCATCACGTTCACAAAGAAGTCTTCTTGCGTTCTTACACCTTTTAAAAAACAAATCCTAAAGGTTTCACAATTTTTCTGAATGTTTCTTTACTTTCAGTAAGTGAATTCCTTAGAAAAATTATACAATTTAGGAATTTCTTTTTTTACTTCATAATATTCTAAAAACCTACGTCTAACAATGCACTTGTCTATTACATCCATAACAATTTTTCTTTTTATTTTCATTTTTGATCTTTTCGGCGATGTTATCAAAAACCCATCTCACAGCTTCACATCCTTCTTTTGGAATTTTGCGTATCATGTTTTCACGTAGCTTTACGCTTGCTGCTGCACTTTCTTTTGTGCTTCCTAGAGGTATTTTAGGCCCTTCTTTTTCACTATCACAAAATTTAATAACATTATATGCAAGGCGTCTTGTTTACCCGCGAATTGATTGATTGATAGATTTTTTCGTGTTTCCGGGCGCGTCAACTGCTTTGGTCATTAGTCCCGTTAGTGAAGTGTGTGTTTTTCCTCGAGAGATGGCGGTGATCTACCTCCGCTGGATGGCGAGATCCGGCGCCGACCTACCGTCGGCTAGTGGAGTTTCCCCCTAACCAGGACTCTCCCACCAGCGGGACACCGCCCCAGACGGGACTAGCTCTAAGCTCCCGACTGGTCTCCCGTAATATGTGGTAGTGTAGTGCATGATAGTGCAAGTGTGTGTGTAAGGGGAGATGATAGGACAAGGAAGAGGAAGGACAGATCGCGCGCGGTCGGTGGCCCGTTTGTTAGGGTACTGCTCCGGCATTCGCCAGGTGTAGATCGGAGAAACCACGGAAAACTACCGATCAGAGCAGCCGGCCGCTAGAATCCTCCTCCAGACAGCGACTGAATTCGACCTAGCTGAAAAGCTAGTGTCGAAAATCCTGCCGCCGTCACGAACCTAGGACCTCCCGGTCAGAGGAGCTGCAGTGATATCAGTTGATACACTGAGCTACCTCTCCTTGTTTTACCCGCGAAGTGTTACACCTCGACGAGAACTCATATTTCTCAAAGCCACACAGATAATCAAATCACTTCACGCTCCTCGCGATTTTTGTTAGTGAAACTGACTGCATTAGACCCGTGTTTACATTGTTAGTTCCATGACGCGCCGCAATCACCGTCTTCATTATTCCCTTGGTTGAGCCAGAGAGTATACTATCAGAGACGGCACTCAACGTTAATCCCAACGCTCTTATTCGAATCTCTAATTTTCATGAACGGGGAAGCAGCCATATTGCGCCCAATTTTGAGTCAATAGCGTTGAAGGGTGAACGGCTGCTAATGGAGGTGGCGCGTAATGAAGACCGGGACAATTAAAATTTCATAATTTTCAAAATGGCGTCAAATTATAAAAACATTTTTATGTAAAATAAATGTGCTAGGCAATTTAGAGGCCAAAATTATTAGGATTAGAAATTCTCAGTCAGTGAATGGAATTGTAGTCCAGGGAGTGAAAATAAAAATTTATTTCGTAAACACAATATAATATTTCTAAATTATGTAAATATAGTCATACACAATAAAAACAGTTTAATACAATTTTTTACAAAATAAATGTAAGTAAATAATACATGCAGATTATTTATTTTTTGCCATTGACTAAATATTGAAACCATGAATTTAGAAAATTGTCTAAATATAACTAGTGACCATTACTTCTTTAATATTGTATCATTATCAAAATTGCAAATAAGGTATAATATAAATGAATATTATTAATAAGTTGTATAAATAAACAAGAATCTTGCATCTGCACAAACTCTCCACAAAAACCATCGTTTTTGCTTGCTTTCTTCAAAAAAGCAACATTACATATTAAATTGCATTAAAAGAAACACTTTTTACCTCCTATGTTGTAGAAGTAATGAACCAAGTAAAAAAAATAGTACCTGATTCTTCTTCAACTTTATTTACATCAAAGCAGAGTTTTGGGACTTAGTAGGTTTCACTTATATTCCGACATTATAGGCTGCATATTTGTCCAAAAGTATAGCTCAACGGATGGTGGTTGAAAATCGAAAGGTAGATCATAAACCCAAAATCAGTCAACTTTTAATACATGTATTGAACAGATTTTCAATTACTAAGAAAATATTTTCATGTATTGTCTGGTCAGATATTCGTACTTGAATGATTTTTTGACTCAATGATGCCAAACTAATTTAAGGGGTCATTATCGGTTATTAAAGGGACAAATGATTTTCATTCATTTCACAAACATTAGCTAACTTGTGCTTGAGCCACTTTATTCCCTATTGTTCTTGAAATTCCACCAACTGGAGAATGTTTGCATTTCAGTGTATTTATATAACTATAATGCAAGAAAAGCTCACTTTTAAAACTTCCTTTTCAAGTGTATTATTTTTACACATAATTTTGTGATGAAAATTTAGTCTATAGCAAACTTAATTAAAAGCATGATGAAAGTTAACAATAGGGGCTCTTGGAAATACAGAATTTATGGTCTACCCCTTCACATCTATAAGTTAATTTGCATGCATACACATTTTCATATTCTTTTTGACAAGAATTGTATATATTCTTTAAAGTGATAGTATTGCAACAATGTAAATCACACTTGAAAACTATCCCTAACCTTCAACTACACACACTGAACTGTCATTAACAGCTGGCATTCTCCTTCAAATGGCTGGTTAAAAAATACATTTCAGAGTGATACTAAACTAGTTCTAACCTCTGGCAACAAATCACTTCCTGTCCTGAACGGACCATAAATGATATGAGCAATGGTCAACACATTATACAAGGACATATCACTTGAAATCCAAAATTACTACATAGAAATATTAAAAAAATACCAAAACTGACAATATTGTATTACATATCATCTGGAACAAACGACACTTCCAACTTGTTTTCCAGTCTTTTTCAGCAAATGGGGAGGGCCTGAAATATAAAACAAGTGTTATAGGAATTCAAGATGTATAGTGCCGTGCCTCATCTTCATAAAATAAGATTTCTAAACTCACCAGGTCATGCGAGGAAGCCAAAATGAATGGTACAGAAAATGAATTTACAGGGGACCGCATTCCACGCTGCTATTTCCTGCAGCCAACATTACTGGCATGAAGTGCTCAACGCACACATTCCTCCTTAATAATGTTCTCGAGGTAGATCCTAACCCGATCCTAACCAGCCAGCAAATATTTCCTGCAAATATAATAAAATTTGTATTATGTACATTATGACACAAAATAAATATTCAATTTAATGTTGTTGCAAGAAAAATAATAAGACTATATTAAAAATAAAGGAAATAACACTCATTTTCATAATAATATGAAACCAATCTTAAGGAAACATCAATCAAGCAAAAAATATAACATAATATTACTAACTGGAATCGCACTGTAAAGTTAACAGCCTTGTACCTTACGCGTCTTCTGTTCGGTTGTTATGGCAATTGGGAACCCAAAAACGCCGAATATGCGGCATTTTTCTTCACTATCGTGCATTCTGAAAAAACACTGTGCGCGCGTAACAACGTGAAACGGTTTTTTCCAACGGAAACTTCGAAACTTTAGGACAGTTCAAAATAACATTGGGAATACTAAAACTCATTGCATTAATAAAGATATTCGCATACAGGCTGTGAACCTGCTTTGAAGAGGTGATACGATCGCCATCTTTGCTATGAACAATTTCGTTATGTTTGTTATGTTATGTTCGTTAGGTACTCTTTTAGTGCTGGATACCCTATACCATTGGAAGCTCTGTTACCACAATACATTCGGGCCAGAATGAAGATATTACTTTGATTAAAATTAAAATGGGTTTTTAATTATCAGAGGCATGAGCTTCTTCTACATGCCGCAATTAAATAATACGTATGTCAGCCAGAAAGTAATGCTACCTATTTTTTGCTTATATAAAATTAGTGAGTATTAAATGTTCATTTGCATTAAAGAAAAGACTGAAATATGTGTACGATGATGCAACAATGGATGTCTACACTGTTAGATGACGGGTTCGTCGCTGTAACGAAGCTGAAGGGCAAACGCCATTGGCTGACAAAAAGCGGAGCGGCAGGTCGGCGACTGCAGACACTACACGCAACATTCAGCAAGTCGATGACATCATTCGTGGTGACTGCATATGAAGTGAGGGAGATAATGCGACACAATTCACCTCTCATATCTCAGCTTCTGCATTCAAGAATTCAATCTCACAATGCTGTCTCTTACGAACATCGATGTCGGCCATTTTGCAAACGACTGCTCTGCTGTCACATGTCCCAGAAAGTTTCTACTGCGAAGGATTGTAGGAGGAGATTTGAGGAATACTGTCAAATTCAAATTTTTCACTTAACTAATTTTATTTAAGAAGAAAAATTAGACATTTCCTTTTGGCTAATCCTCGTACTAATAATTTATTAATAAGTAGCATTTTATTAATAATGAACACTGTGTATTGCAAGTTTCGGACCTGTATTTAGCTGACCCATAAAATTTCCTCGTAATTATGAATTATCTGTTTTTGAAACAAAATTGTCCGTGCGTTGCAGATCGGAACCAAACGCCCCCTCACTGCCCGGAAGTCTCGTTCCCAGCCATTAGCATAGGGCCGGATTTCCTAGAAACAAAATAGCCTATGATGCTAAAATTTGTACTCTCTCAATCTGAATCAGCGAAAAGCCACTGATTGACAGTGACTATGCACTGATTGTGGTAGTTAAAATCCGACCACCGACAATCAGTGAACTGAACTGAATGAATCAGTGAAAATCGGGACCACTTTTTGAATCAGTGAAACTTCACTGCTTGAATCAGTGAAACTACACTGCTTGAATCAGTGAAATATTGCATTGCTATCCCAGCAGTGGCGGCTCGCGCTTAGGTTGCACAACCCCCAGAAAATGAAAAAGATCTCGTATCTTAGGAATATACATTTTCCTTTTAAAACATTCATTATTGAAGATATTGCAGCAATAGCGATGTATATGAAATCATTTTGAAACAAAAGGGCGTCCAAATGGCGCTCTCTCCGGTGTCTGCTGCCTTGTCAGGAATTGCACCACGCTCTTGGTTCTATTAATGAAGTTATTGTTTTTACTCCTTAGTCCTTCGATTTAACACGGGGAAGATAGAGCTTTTTGGTTGGGCAACCACACAGCTGGCGCGTTGCGTAGATACTGCCTTTTTAAGTGAGATAGGTGAATACAGTCTTTATTTAAACCAATGAAAAACATACAACAGAAGAAAACCATGTTCAGGAACTTTTCAAAACTCGCTACGGAGAAAAATTGGCCTGCAGTTAACACTCTTTATTTTATGTACATATTATTTACATTTTGGTGACAATACAACAAATTATGAAAAGAAAGTTGGGAAGAAAGTAGTGAAAGAATTATAATCCTCTTATAATTTAAATGTGTATAAATACATTTCAATGGATTTTTATGTGAATTTTACAATAAAAATAAATAGAGAACATTAAATGTCAAAATTTTTACAGTAAAAATACAAATAAACATTTGATATTATTACAAGTATTTGGCAAGTTTTAGGGCAACTTAATCAGCTTCCTCTGCTAATTATAATTTTCATAATTAAAATCGGCAGCATTGCCAAGCTTAAAATTGGAAATGTTAACAGCACTGCATGCCTTTGTTTCTATGTACATATATATGTATACACATGTATGTATACACATGTATATATACACATATATATGTGTATAAAGAAAACAAAGACTATTGTGTGTCGTTTCCTAAAAATTTGAATCTGCCATGCTACTGAACAAATGACTGATACCTGACACCGCAATGGAGGCACCTGGCCACTGATTTCTAAGACAGGAATACAATTGATGAATGATGGCATGTGTCAAGAAGAGCAAGTTCTAAGCTATTAATTCACTTGAGGTACAAACTTTAAATGGCTTACCAGATGAACTCCAAAACACAAATCTTCACAAGGAGGTAATTACAACACAAATATTTGGTAAGGTAAGAAATACTTTAAAAAAAGAGACATCAAAGTCTGGATTTCTTTATCAGAAAATCTATCAAAAGTATATTTGGATGAAGAGGAAAATTTGCAATTTTACAACTACTACATAGAAGAGATTACAGAGGAAAAAGTTGAAAAATCTACCCGAGTACCTCAGATGAAACAATTGAGAAACTTTCAAAGAAAGTTTTAGAAGATAAGCAACAAATATCTGAAGTAAAAAATTTGAGAAAAATTGTCAATGATTTTATTAATACTAGTGAGAACCCGTCAAAATTTCACGGTGAGATCTTAGATAAATGTAAAATACTGTGCCCAGACTAATGTTCACAATATGTTGCATTGTTTGGATCTTCGGGTTATAACAAAGAAATTCTGTGATGTGTAGTTCCCAAAATTTTGAACACGTATGGTCCATGACCAGGTGGCAATGCAAAATGGCCCACATATTCCAATAATACACGATATGACACAAAAGAAAGAGCACTATTATACTGACGGATATTGAATTGCTGTAATTAAATTAATTATTATCAATAGATTTTACATAAAAATGTTTATTTATTTACAATGTTGATTTGGAGGTTATGTTGTCCATCAATATTATTTCTAAAGTTTTTTGATGTGTCATTTGATTACTTCTGGCATATTGCTTGAAGGTAAACTTATTTTCCAATTTAAGCAACACAGAGTAAACACGTTTGCAGAATTTCTCTCGCATGGGAAGTACAAAGCAGAACAAAACTGACATTTTCTGCGCTGACTTTCTCATTCTCTGCGTCCAGTGTATGTTTGCTTCTTTGGGGGCGCGTGGACAACTATTCGGAATTCGACATAACCTGTGAACAACTTCACTACTTCAGTACAACTGAGCAAAACCCACTGTCCGAATGTTCTCTAAAAAATACATCACAAAAGCAAATACATGCAAACTGTCAAAGCCACAATGCAATTATTACACTGAAACAAAACCGTGACGAATTGTAAACAAATCTCAACAATCAAAACATAACATCAAGCAGCTTGGACTCACATCTAGCGTTTCATATAATCGATTTTGAAACAGCATTTTTGAAGAAAACAATTGACTACTGATAAGCGTAGTATTAAAGAATGATTTAATTAATTTACACCGTAAATGTTGGTGAATCAACACAATCCCTGATAACACATCTAGGGATCACATTCTTTCATTTAAAGGAAAAAATATTACAATCAATTCAGTAGAAGCTCCAAACGAAGCCATGGCAGAATGCTTTATTTTTTAAATATATAGATAGATATTTAATGGAAGAAACTCAAACGCATGCCAATGGATAAACGAGTTTGAAAAAGAGTGTGAACGCTGTTTTGTGGAAGAGAAATTCTAAAATTTTCCCTTGACAATGCAAGCGCAGATTGGTACTCAAGTATGATTTTGAAAAATACAGTAGAATCAGAATGGAACAATTGGAAAAAGAACGCACGCATAAAAGAAATCGGAGCTGTACTAAACCAAGGACAAAAATGGGGATAATAAGCCAGTCGCATATTTTTTGAAAAAGTGAGTGAAGCTCAAAAGGAAAAAAAAAAGCAATTTACCTTGAGTGCTTGGCAATAAAAAAGGTTGTGATATATTGGCAATATTGGTTTCTTGGAAGAGAATTTTTGGTACACTCCAATCATAAACCTTTAAAAAATTTAAATATAAAAGCAATAACAGATTAAGAACTGGGTGATTTGACATACTATCTGACCCAATACAATTTTAAAGTTAAATATAATCCTAGAAAATTAAACCAAGAGGCAGACTGTTTAAACAGGCATCGAGTTCTAGAGCCTGATGAAAATTCAGATGACATATTAAAAATAGTAGACCTAGTGAAATTAGAAGACATAAAAAAGGATCAAAGAAGATGCACAAAACTACAAAACAATAAGAAAAAACTAATATTCTAAAATTAAATTTATTATAAAAATTTCAAAGAAGAGAAAAACTCTCATTATCAGAAGAATTTAGTAAAATATTACTAAAATATGTACAGAATACTTATTGTCACCTGGGAAGAGCGCAGATGATAAATAAAGTAACACCATTCTTTACAGCGAAAAATATAAACATAAACATAGAGAAGATTTGTGAAACTTGTGACATCTACTTAAAGAATAAATCATGAAGAAAATCATAACATGGATTAATGTCACACCTAGGTTGAGCAATGTACCCATTCAAGATAGTTTCTATAGATAACATCGGAGGTTATGGAGGATCCCGGTCAACAAAAAAATACCTACACCTACTGGTCGACCATTTCACAAGATATGCTTATATTTTAACATCAAAAAATCAAAACGCTGATGACTTCATAAAACTAACTGAGGAAGTAACAAAATACCATTATGTCCAGATGGTACTAACGGATCAATATCCAGGAATAAATTCAAAAGAATTAAAACAATTCAAAGTAAAGAAAAAATAAAATTGATTTTTACTGCCATAGATGCGCCTTTCTCCAATGGTCTCAATGAAAGATTAAACCAGACTTTAGTGAATAAAATAAGATGTATTATGAATGAAACTAACAAAGAGGCTGCTATTGCTATGGACAACTATTGTGAAAAAAGCTGTGGAGAAATACGAGACAGAGCATACAGTGACAAAATTCTCAACAAAATACTTGCTAGAGGGTAAAACCATAAATATCCTACCGCATGAATTAAAAATAAAATGCACAGCCGAAGATTTAGAAAGAGAGAGGAAAATAGCACTCAAGAATACAATAAAACTTCATAATGACAACAAAAAATATTCAACCTACACAGGAGACAAATTGAATTAAAAAGGGAGATCTTGTGTACATAGAACATGAAAATCACCTGAATAGGAAGAAATTAGATGAATTGAGAATTGGGCCATCCTCGATATTGGGAAAATCTTAAAGTCAATCTATGAAGTCAATACCGGACACAGAACCAAAGAATCAAATTTCTATGATATAACAACACTAACTCCAATGGTAGAAGGTTATGATAATTGAACAATTGCAAAAGTATTGTTCATTTCCCAGAAGGGGGGAGGTTTCTTACAGAAACCCAAATGAGTTTTTATTTCAAATTAAATATTTGAAGGATATAATCATTATATACTGCTAAAAATGAAAAAAATTGCTAATGATGTTGAGTATGCCAAATTTGTTGTAAATATTAATTTAAACAGTAAGTCAAATGCTGCAATGGGTGAAGGAATATTTTATTTTTATTATTATTTATTATTAAAAAAAAAAGGGCAGATGTTAAAACCAACCATCACCCTGAACAAAACACGAATAGTTTTTCTATCCTTTCACCCATATCAAATATTGCTGGACATTTTTCTTGAAGGTTTTTCTCCTTTCCAATTCCTCCAGATGCAAATTAGAGCCCTCCTAAAACAGAAAAAAGATAGGTCAAGAAGTTATGCAAGGAAAAAATGGTTACTTTATTTTCAGATTACATACAAGATCATACTAACTGGCAGAATTATTATGAGGTCTGGATTGGGAACCTCAGGAATGGCTTTGATGTACCTTCTGCACTCCCACTCTGCCAAACTAGCCTTGCCATGTAAATGAGTAAAATATAATGTGTTTAGTGACTAAGGAAAGCAAGGAACACTGATCAAAATAAATCAGTATTACAGCCGTCTTTGGCAAATTAAAATACCTTTCAAAATATTCACATTGTTAGAGTCCCCAGTTAGCTCCAGCACTTTCTCTTACACTTCTTCAAAACTCCACTCCTGGACTGGTGTCAAACTAAATTGGAAAAACCAAAGAATGAGTTATTAGTTTGCTGGCATGCCCGGCTCTGCTGTGGTGTAATCGAGAGCATTTTGGACTTTTTACAAATTTCATAAACGAAATTATCCATTGCACGTCAGATATTTCACACTGTATCACCAAACAGTTACATTAAAACTCTTAAGTTACATAAGAAGTTTCCAATTTTATAACAAAAACAAATACGTGATATTAACAACGTTTTCATAACCTATTTCTTAGTATGGACAAATGCTCATAAAATAAAACGTCTCACAGTTATCAACAAGACGAGTCACAGAAAAGCGAAAACTACTTACCTAATGCAATTAAAACAATCTTCAGACACAGGTCAGTTTCCTCGCAGGAAACCTCTATTCCACTGGCTCCGCCGTGCGATTTTGCATACATTCACAACACAGCACGTGAATGCCTGGATCAGTCGGCATAGTCATTAGTATACTCTCTGGGTATAGTGGCGCGGCCAACTGACAACCAATGAAATGCTGGCGGTCATTTTGAAAAGGTTCACGTATTCACTGATTGTCAGCAAAACTACATATTTCGACTGAAGATATCAGTGACTTTGCTCTCACTGATTGAATCAGCGACAATTTCACTGATTCATATTCAGAGAGTAAGTGGAAAATAATGTGCTGTATTAATATAAAATATTTGCAATGCATTTACAATGTATTTAAATAAAAATGAGAGACACATTCAATTCTACAAACAACTTGTTAATTTTCTCTTTTTTTACTGATTTAAGATCGCGTTTTTTAACAACTAAGGTCATATGGTGACAACTGTAAATAACATTGGGGGTAATGGTAATGGTATACAAACACACGCAAGCATCCATGCCTCTTGCGGGATTTGAACCCGCGACCCTTTAGGCATTAGACAGCTACGGCTGATCTCGGTAATCAGGCCGGCTTCCTTTTCTTTTAGTGTAAAACATTAAAACCGGTGTTTTCTCAACAAATCTGAACGAGTCTTTTTCCAGGGGGACCCTCAGCACGATTTTGTGCAAGGGGGAGCTGTACACAATCCATTTTGCGGCGGCGATGGTCTAACGGTTAGCGTATCGGACTGGTATACCCAAGTTTGCGGGTTCGAAGCCGTGGACTTTTAAGGGCGAAAAAATCCTTCGTACGCCTTCCTTCGGAGAGGAAGTAAAGCCGGCTGTCCCATGTTAATAGATGTACTGCATGTAAAAGATCCTCAAGCCTAAATGATGCCTCTTAGCTAAATTCAAATCGCCTGTTTCGTCGTCCAAGTAATACCTTCTTTCTCCCCTAGTTGGTGAAAGGAGCGCAACGAAATTTGCGTGGTCAGACGGAAGAGCAGGCCTCATGGCCTGAGTCTCGCCACGTAAAATAAGGCACATTCAATTCCATTCAATTCAATTCAATTCAATCCAATCCCTCCGTGCGTGTGTGCGCAGGTGTGCGTGGGCGCGTGGCTGTACTGCGTGTGCCTGTGCGTGCCGCCGCTGTTCGGCTGGAGCGCCTACATCCCCGAGGGCTTCCTCACCTCGTGCTCGTGGGACTACCTGAGCCGCACGCCGGCCAACCGCGCCTTCTACATCTACCTGCTGACGTTGGGCTTCCTGGTGCCCGTCGCCATCATCGCCTACTGCTACGTCTTCATCCTGGCCGCCGTCCTGGCGCACAGCAGGGAGATGCGCTCGGTGAAGCACACGGGTGAGAACCTTCACCACCAGTAATTATAAATTTAACCAGAGTCTTATTATTATTATTGTTATTATTATTATTATTATTATTATTATTATTATTATTATTATTATTATTATTATTATTATTATTATTGGCGAATCAGACATTTCTGACCACGCTACACGATGAACGTGTCTAACGTCGGTACGACGAGGATGTTACGCCATGAAGTGTGAATTATGAGGCGACAGGATCAGAGGTGAAGGGACAATCACAAGTATGACCATGTCTACGCAGGTCTCGAACCTGCAGCCTCGGCGCTGACGACGGCTACCGTAACTGTCTGCGCCTTGGGGCCGGCTACAATTATTATTATTATTATTATTATTATTATTATTATTATTATTATTATTATTATTATTATTATTACTATTATTATTACTATTATTATTATTATTGTACTTCATTCTTTACAATAACGACTATTCCTCATGCCTGAGATTGGTTCTTTTGAAGTAAAGCACAAACGATCATCTACAAATAGTTATTCTTTGGAACTATCTCCACAGATTTTGGGAACATGAGGGACATCTATTCCCAGCTTATGCGATTCCTTCTTCTCAAACTCACAGTTTGTGTCAGTTAAAAGGTGTCTCGCTTTAGCCGCAATTATTCACAAGAAATATCTCTGTTGGGGATAAATTATAATTTTTTTTTTCGATTGTTCAGCATATCTTTGAAACGAGATACTACATCCTAATTGAATTCCATGAGTGGTATATAAAATAGGGCTTCAGGACCCGATTTTCATAGACCACATTATTTCAATTTTGTAAATATTCCTTGCACTTTTTACTTTGTCAATGCCATGAAGGAATGGTAGAGAGCTTTACTAAAAGAAAGCATTAGGGTTTCTGGAACAGACTTACGAACAATTTTGTTTTCTGAAGTTCAGGTTATTTTGGAAACCTCAGAGGATAGATCGCAGAATGACATCTATACCTTGCAGAATGTATTACAGAATAACGAGTTGCTGATGTCTACTCAGAAATATAAAGTAATGGCT
>BLKR01006099.1:0-33312 GCA_011170035.1 Teleogryllus occipitalis
GCGGCCATTTTGTTAGGGTACTTATCCGGTATTCGTCTGGTCTTGATCGGAGAAACAGCGGAAAACTAGTTATCAGAACAACAGGTCACTATAATATTCCTCCAAACAGAGAGTCAATTCGACCTACCTACCTAGCTATTGTCGAAAATCCTGTCACCGACAGTTGATGCCCTGAACCACCTTTTCTAGTATATTTCTAGCACATGTAGGGGGTTCAAAGATGGTCACTCTCATAGAACATGTAAAGGAAATTTCGTGTTCTTGAGCAGAATTTCAAGTTTCATATGTGATATTTGCTTCAGACTGGAAGGCAACTCATCATGAGTTTGGAGCTGAAGAATCAACGTAAAGTAAAATATCCCTGCGCGAGTTAACATAAATGCTAGGATACTACATTTATAGTTTTACATCATTTTTGTCCAATGTATTATTAGCATCGATGTTTTTAATTTTCGAAATCGATGTGTCCAAACACAGGGGCCTTGCGCCTCAGACAAACTTTCATAAAAGTGACATCATAAAATTTTGGACAGAGAAAAGTTGAAAAAAATCATGTGATTGAAGCGATGAGAAACTAATCATGTGTTTGTAAATAATAAAGTATTTAAATAAAAAAGTTCATGCTCAACTGTATAAACAATTGTTAATTTTCATTTGCATTTGAACAAAAAGTACATATCATGTATATCTGAAGCCGATAATAACCTAGTTATTGATGCAACTATAAATAAAATAAATTAAAAATAATTATTATAAATAAAATGAATTAAAAATAATTATTGTTTTATAATTAGTAGTTTATTTTTTTAGTATGCCTAGAGGAGATTTTTTGCGGAGGGGGAATGCTCCACACGATTTTGTGGTTGAGGTCCCGGCGGTGCTTCAGCTGCTGAGCAGCTGCCTGAGCAGCTCCGGAGGCTGGTGCAGTGGAGCCTCGGAGACTGAGGCAAGCGGCTGAGGCTCAGCGGCGGCTGGCGGGCGCAGAGCGCTGGGCTTCTTGCTGTCGCTCGGAGAAAGCGCCCGCGCTCCCCCCGCCCCGCCACGCCCCGCCCCGCCCGCGCCGCGCCGCTCCGTCCTCGCCCCACAAGCAAACGAAATGCCGACACTCAGCATCGCACAGAAGGATCCAGATTTCGAATGTTCCGGTCGCCGTCCGGAAAATACCCCGCGCTAAAGCACTTAACACAGAGACACATTTCTATTGTCTTCTCCGGCAGACATTCATGACAGGCAGGCTATCAGGTTAAAGTGACAATGCAAAACATTTTTTTTATATAACTGTTTTTATATTCAGGATTCGCCTTGGTTCCGATACCTTATGGGGAAAATTTGCTAAATTAATTTATTGGTTAACATTTAAAATTTTTGTACTTACAGGCGTTTCAATACCAACTATTTTCTGCAAATACGCCATTTTACAAACATTTATTAGTGAAGAGTTTGTTGAAGTATGAAGGTTCATACAAGTATTTGAGCTAAATACTACCATTTCAAAGTTATGTAGATTACTTGAATATATTTACTTGAAGCGGTAAAAGGTTCAAAAGTGAATGTCATTAAAGCATGAATGCCATATGACGCAAGTTTGTTATTTGTTTGACAACACTCAGACTCATAACTATGAATAAAAACGGTGATCAGATATAAGAAGTCCTTATGAGGATTCATTGATCAGTGGAAGAGGAAAATCAATAGAGACAAAAACATGACTGGAAAGTTTAAATAAATTGAATTTTATTTACCATCCTTTTTATTTATTTGATAAGCAACCTTTAATGGTCAATTCATCTTCAGCTATGCTGTCTGAAAGTCAGAAATTCGCCTATGCTTATTAAATATAAAAAACAGTAAAACCAAAAACCTTAAAGTCATGTCTTTAGAAAGCCAAACACCACACGAATAAACAAACAGACTACTAACAAACTGAAAAATATACGAGAGAAATTTGTGGCACAATACCTTGTAGCGAAAAAGAGTGAATTTACGCAGTCTCTTCCATCGTGCATGAACTCCCTAATGTGAACGTGGCACGTACTCACAAAAAGTGTCCGAAGTTTCTGGACTGAAACGATTGACTGTTTTGCGACACCTCTTGAGTATAAAACTGAAAAGTCGAACAGGAACAAAGAGAACTGTCCTTAGCCTTCGCTCCATTTAGTCCTGTCTGTCCTTAGCCTCCGCACTTTAGTCGAGTGTTACCAGACAATACTGGGCATCCCTGTGCTCAATGGAAAGTTTCTTTGCAGAATGTTTAGTCAGATGCCGTAGTTGGAACAAACTCTTTCTTACCTTGTATGGCATTTTCTGTTTTTATATAAAAGAGAGCGACATTTTCTCTTAGTTCTTACTTTTTTATTGACATCTCACTAGAAACATTTAATTTCTTTGAACAAGTCTTCTTACAGTCGCCAATGTGCAATTCATTGGATGTTTGGAGCAGCTACAGGACCGTCTGGCGATCTCACTTTGTACTGTGTACTGATGGTTGATCATGAAATGCAAAAGAAGAAAGTATCAGATCGCAAAAATTACTTCTCTAATAGAGATGTATATTATTATGATAACATTAACTAACCAAATAAAACGGGAAAGGAGATAAAACAAATGAAATCTCAAGTTGAATAATAATGGATTGAAGTTTTCTGAGGTATCTAATTTTCTCAATTATTTAATTTTTGTCCATAGGAAAATTACTATTACAAAATTTCAAGAAATTATATAATTGCTGAAAAATCGTCATTTAGAAACGTCCACGAGAGAATGTCCAAAAATGAAAAAAATAAAAATAATAGTTTCCCTCTGTACTTACACCAAATGAGTTATTAGAGTTAAATTTTTTTTATTAAAATTCAGTTTTTTCGTTTTAAATTACATAAAGTATTAAATTACATGCAATATCATGTATCTCTATTAAGAACATAAGAAGACATTAAGATATCGTTATTTAGAACTAATTTTTTAACTACAAAATATACGGTATTTACAAAATTGAGGAATTGATATGTTCATATGTTCTTCTATTTTAAATATATAATTTGGTAATGGGACTAACCTGAGAGAAAATATTTTAAAAAACTAATAAATATAACTATTTTCATGTCACACTACTGACGAAATAGTTTAAAAATTATTGTAATGAGAAAACCCTCTCATTACATCTACTTGAAAAGTTTTAAAATGCTAGATCATGAGGTGAACAAGGTGAATACATTGGGAAAGTGACTGGTTTCCTAGCAATGTGTTGTTTTCCTGTATATTCACGTAACTTGTGATCACTCTACTGACGCCGCAGGTTCAGTCAGAAGTGTGATCTCAAGTACAGTCTCAAGTGCATGCGAAAGCAATAGTTACATATTACAGACAAATATAGAATAATATTGCGATAAAATATAGTTTGTACGGGTGTTATTAAGGAAATATTGATGTTTGTTCATGAAAAGATAGTTATAAATATTTAAAACTCTTTTCTAAAACAATACCTGAACATAGCCTTTCAAACGGCATTAATTATTATTCACTGTTTATTTTTAGGTCTTATTGTTTTAAAGGTTCTGTTATGAATAAAACTGACGCTGATAGACGGAGGACATATGAAGAAAAGAATAATGAAGACTACAAACTCCACCGAGCAGTTATTGACAAACGTTACCGAGACAAGAGTAAGTAGAAGGAAACCACCCAGGCAAGAAATGAGCGAAATGCTAAGGCTGCTAAAAGGAGGGATAAAAGTAGACGAATTATCAGGGAAAGACTTCATAAAGAACTGCTTTATCAAAGCAGTGATGTGTCACCCCCTGCGTTAGGAGAGGCATTCACGAAAGTTGATAAAAATATGCCTCGTTCTCTCAGAAAGGTAAGGACTACATTGTGAAACTAGCCAATAGGTATGAGGTATCATTATAAAACAAAACATTGCCTATTAAGAGAAACAGATTTGGTGATGATGTTATGAAGCTAATCATTGACTTTTATGGAAATGATGAGACCAGGTGCGTTGATCCCAGTTTCAAGAGGGTTTTCTCACGGAGATCCCTCGCAACAGCATGACGACACTTTCTCTATCCAATTAAGGACGTTCATAGTCTCTTCATGGAGAAAAATCCTCGTAAAGTTGAGCGTAGCAAGTTCGCATCTTAACGCCCTGCACATGTGAAACCCTGTGGACATATATCTCGCAACGTGTGTGTATGTCGTTATCATGAGAAGTTTGCTAATTTACAAGAACAAGGTGCTGAGGTACTGGCGCAGAAAGGATTTAGAGTTTCTGTTGAAGATTTCATTCAAAAGCATGTTTGTGGCCAATCAAAATACAAATGAATTCAGTTAAAATTCAGTGAAGCTCGGAAGACTGCGAGTGATATCTGTTGTGCTGCAGTAGGTGATATGGAAAACTACACATGCCTTAACCAAGATGCATTTCAGTCGCCACACTGGAATAATCACAAGTGGCAATATTCATAGCAGTCTTGTGGTATGATGACAATAGAAGTAAAAGTTATGCTACTGTGTCTGATAAAGTATCTCATGACTGATACACTGTTGTACAGCTCCTACGTTATAATTTCTTAGCATCAACAAAAAATAAGGAAATGAAGAATCTGCACGTGTTTCTTCGAAGGATATGTTAGGTAATTAGTCCGAGTCCGCAAAGTAACCGTTAGAGATGCTAAAAATTTTGCTCAAGCCTGTCCGCTCAACATAAATGTTTATGTCGACACTGTTGACATAAATTTTGCTAAGGACGAACTTTATAAATTGTGGAAAAACATTCTACTGGGTAAGGGTACACGATAAATTCATGTGATTGTTTTGTTTGCTTAAAAAAATTAAATATAAAAATTTTCCTTTGAGATCCAATAAGCTACCAGTTTATCTTTGTCCTGAGTTTATCTGTTCCTATCCTTTGTTCTTAGGAAGAAAAGGCGTAATAACAAATAAAGCAAAAATTCATTATAAGAACATTTAAAACAGTTAGTGATATGTTTCATTGCTTGAAACTTGTGGCTAATGTAATGTCCATTTGGAAGTCACACTACTGACGATTAGCATATTCTAAAACAATGTTGTAACTGAAGTAATTGTAATAAATTAATCAGATTTTTATTCCTAAGTTGGTGGAACACTTGTATTTCATTTTCCAATAGGCGTAATTTGTCTAACTTTTCTAGTTTTGCAGCTAAGTATGAAAATATTTCGTTCTACTTCACATCAGACCAAAAATTGGCTACTGGCGTGTAAATAATATGTGATAGCATCCATAAAATATAATTTTTTTTACGAAATTTGGAAGGTGAATGGTTGTCAAGGGCTCATACAATGTATATGTGATAGAGAAGCAAAGAATATTAAAAGAATAATTAGTTTAATTCCTCAAAATGGTTGCAATTTGATCATACTATTAATGATGGGCGTTCCCCATTTGTATTTGTAGAGTAAATTTATTTTTTAGTTGTTTAACTCTTCAATTATGTAGATATTTATAGAGGAATCGAAATATTATTTTCCTATTTCTTAAATGTATTGGGTTTGTAATGAAATAAAACTTACAAAATTATGTAAATTATTACTATTAATAATAATAAAATTGATATTAATGACAAATATACTGTTTCCTGCCGCTTCATTAGTCCCATAGGTGTAGTACATGTTTTATCGCGGGAGATGGCTGTGATCTTCCATCGCCAGATAACGAGTTCCGGTACCGACCTGCACGTCGGTTGAGGAGTTTTCTCCATTTAGGCTTCTCCCATCATCAGAGTTCCGCCCCAGCTGAGACAAGCTCTAAACTGCCGACTGGTATCCTTGTTAGTACACGAAAGTGTGTGTGTAACTAAGGGATGAGGATAGGACAAGGAAGAGGAAGAAAAGATCGGGCGCCGTAGGTGGCCGTTAGGGTATTGTTCCGGTATTCCCCTGATGTTGATCGGAGAAACCACGAATATCCACTGATCAGAGCAGACATCTGCTAGAATTCTCCTCCAGACAGCGGCTGAATTCGACCTAGTATCTAGTGTTGAAATTCCTGCCTCCGTCGGGACTCCAGCCCTAGCATCTCCCGGACAGAAACACTGCAGTGATATCAATTGATGCTCTGAGTCTCCTATTGTGTTGGTGCACACAATAACAATAATAATAATTATACAGATAATAAAACTAAAAGCACAAAAACATTTTCGATATCCAGAAACAAAAAATAGCAATAATTAGGGACAAGATATGGTTTCTTTTTTCGACCAATTGATGAAATATTGAAGGCAGGTTAACGGGGCTTGGTCATAAGTAAAAACGAACTAAAAGTTGGTTGTTTGCCGACGTTTCGGAAAATTTATTTCCATCCTCAGGGCTGAATAATATGAGGAAAGAAAACAACACACATTTACTATAGTGCTGCCAAAGAACACGTGTCATATAACAACAATCCTGGTTGCAGTTAAACACATTTACAATATTTTTGTACAAAAACGTTACATACCTTTCAACCACCACGTGAAAACATAATTAATAAATGTGCTGCATTCTCCTCCATCTCAGGCACCTCCCAGGGAGTGAGAGACACACAATCCTCCTCACCACACCAACACACACCATGATGAATATGATACTAGTAGAATGTTGTGCAGTGAGCCGAGAATAATATGTTGTGCCTGAGTGAGGTACACAAGCTTCCGGTGCGAGTCTATAGTCTATTATAATGTGAATACATAGTCTGTTTTTTTAAACATGAGATCGATCTATTTATTATAACTAATAGTGTATTTATTGCCACTTCCTTAATTTAGATTAATTTTATTAAGATTAATTAAGATTAATTTTATTTTATTTTTTCTTGTATTGTGACAGAACCAAACCAAGAAACCGAATATGACCATACAATCAAAATTACAAACCATTTAAAAATTAAACAACTTAGAAATAATTACAGGAATATCACCGTAGACATTAAAATAAATTGATCAATAGGTATACATTTATTACAATTTTTTCCCTCTTTTTTTCTCCATAAAACAATTTACAAGCATATAATTGACAATAAATTATATTAACATGTATTATGTTTTATACTGTAGTGTGTAGCTTTATACACTACAGTATGTACACTACACTACATTTGGGAGGAAGGTTATTTAGTGTATAAAACTACACACTACAGGATGATTGATGGTGTTGCGATGGGATCCCCCCTAGCCCCCATTGTAGCAGACCTAGTTATGAACCATCTTCTTGATTGTGTAATTGAGCAGCCACAAAAGCCCCCTTCATTTTTAAATATGTGGATGATCTTATCCTACCCATCCGTATTGGCAGTGAGCAAACCACGTTAGTTACCAAGTTACTTTAACAATTTTCATAAAAAATTGCAATTTACCATTGAAATAGAAAAGAACAATAGAATTCCATTTTTAGACATGATAATTATTCGGAATCATGATGGCAAAATGAATGTGGACTGGTACAGAAAACCACACAAAACTGACCGTTATTTTAATTATTATTCCCACCTCAAAATGGCTTCTAAAATTAATGTTGCTTTGGCACTCAAAGACAGGGCCATCAGCATTAGTGATCCATGTTTCCACAGGTCTAATCTGCATAAAGTTAAAAAAACTCTCCCAGACAATTTTCCTCCTAGGCTAATCAACAAAATTTTGTTCAGTTCCCCCACCCTTCAGCTAAGATCAACACGGAACCCACCAAACCCTACAAATCCACGGTTGATGTCAAAGGATTATCCGAGCTATTGGGTAAAATTCTAAAAAAGATAATTGTTCAATTGCCTTCTCTAACAAAAGAACCCTTGATAATATTGTGTTCAGTAAAACCAAAGACAGGATACCTACACTGAATAATAGTAACTTAGTTTATTCGGTGCCATGTGACGGCTGCAATAAAGTTTACATTGGACAAACCGGTCAATACTTTTAAAAAAGGTATCAACATCAGTATGATATAAAGAAAGACTCGCCCACATGTGCTCAACACACCAAATCCACTGGCCATTCCTTTAAATTTAATGATTTCCAGATTGCGGACAAATAAGTAAATTATAAAAAAAGGACTAATCAAAGAAATTATTCATATCAACAAGCATAATACTGTAAACAAAAAAACTGACACAGAGTGTTTTAGTAAAATATATGTTAATCTCATAAATAGACACAGCAGTTCCCACAAATCCAATTCCAAATAAATGTTTTACATTGATTCTAATAATTCAATAGATTTCCCATTTGCCAGTCTGTTACTACCGATCATACGTTAGTTATTTTGACTTTATTTTCACAAACATGTGCATCTTGAGCTCATACTAATGATTCTTTTGTATCAAATTACTTGGTTGTTTTTGTTTTGTTTTGTTTTCGTTTTTCCCATACCTCATTATTTCTGTTTATGTGCTTTACCTTTGTCCTCACAACGTAGGTGTTTATGGTAATAGATAAATAATCCTACCTTAGGTATACTATTTTGACCAACTTCCATTTAAATAATCAAGGGTTAATATATTATTGTTTTAGGTAGTAATTTTTAGCTTATTTCAATTGAATTATTATTGTAATTACTGTGTTTATTTCAATTGTATTATTATTATTAAATTACACAATAGTTTTGAATTCATATTAATGTAATTTATTGTCAATTATGTTCTTGTAAATTGTTTTATGGAAGACAAAGGAGGAGAAAAAATCGTAATAAATGTATACCTATTGATCAATTTATGGTGATATTCCTGTAATTAATTATAAGTTGTTTAATGTTTAAATGGTTTTGTAATTTTGATTTTATGGTCATATCCGGGTCTTTGGTTTGGTTCTGTCACAATATATGAAAAAATAAAATATTATTAATCTTACATAGAATAAGGTAATGACAATAAATAAACTATTGGTTGTAATTAATAGATCTCATATATAACAAAAAACAACAACAAATAACCGAAACATTATGTATTCACATTATAATAGACTACAGACTCGCACCGGAAGCTAGTGTGTACCTCACTCAGGCACAACTTATATAATTCTCGGCTCACCGCACAACATTCTACTAGTATCATATCCATCATGGTGTGTGTTGGTGTGGTGAGAAGGATTGTGTGTCTCTCACTCCTCGAGAGGTGCCTGAGATGTAGGAGAATGCAGCACATGTATTAATTATGTTTTTATGTTGTGGTTGCAAGGTATTAACGTTTTTTGTACAAAGATATTGTAAATGTGTTTAACTGCAGTCAGAATTGTTGTTATATGACACATGGTTTTTGTCGTGACCGGCCGCACATGATTGAATGTGCCGCCACGGGAGCACGTCAGGGGGGCGTTACCGCCCCTGGCGGCAGCGGCCAGCAACAAGCGCGGGCCAGCGGTGCTCGGCTGAGTGCGGCCGCCACGCCTGAACGAGCGGGGCAAGATTCGACCCCGCCCCTTTTACACAGCCAGTCGGCGGGCCTACGGCCCGGGGGGGCTATAAAACCTCGACGCGGAGCTGAGGCAGCAGTCAGTGAGTGGGCGAGCGAGCAGCGGTGAAAGTGCGTCGAGACAGTGGTTAAGTGGTGGTTACGGTGAAGTGCGATAGACTACGACAACAGCGCTACGACAACGGACTCTCCTTTCTGGTTACTTGGTGAACTCGGCATACGTTGGTACATCTTCTGGACTTACGGCAACACGGCTTCGTCTCAGTACCAATTCTCCTGGATATCCGGCACTATAGCTCTGAACCTGTTTCTGGCAATAAATTGTTTATTGAACCTTTGTGTTTGTAACTTGGACACTTCAAATTGGCGACGAGGAGAAAACAACGACATGGAGTCCGAACAAATAACAACTTTAATTACGCTGATGCAGCAACAGATGCAGCAACAGCAACAACAGATGCAGCAGCAGCGGCAGCTGGCGGAAGCACAGATACAACAACAGCAGAGGCAGTTCGAATTGCAACAACAACAGGCTGATAGGCAGATGGCGGCATTGTTGGAGGCGGTCAGTGCCCGCTCCCCTCCACAGTTCCCTGGTTTCCGGCCGGACGCAGAGGAATGGGCCGAGTACATACACAGGTTGGAGCAGCACCTACTGTGTTACAAGGTAGGAGACGCAAAAATGAAAAAGGCGTTCTTTTTGAGCTGCGTAGGTAACAGGGTGACCAACCTAGTGAAAAGCTGTTCCCAGAGAGAGAAATATCGAGTGTCAAATGGGCAGAAATGCTAGAGAAGCTCAACAGTTACTTCCACAAAGTGCCTCATGTGGTAGCAGCTAGGTTCAAATTTTTTCAATGCAGAAAAAGTGAGGGGCAAACACACAGTGAGTGGATTACAGAGCTAGCCGGGCTGGCGCGGCATTGTCAGTTCAAGTGCCCGCCATCAGATAAGGAAGTGTCATACGCTGAGACTTTAATAAGGGACATGGTAGTGCTACACACACCGGAAGAGAAAATTAGGTTTCAAGCCTTACAAAGTGATAACCCTTCGTTAGAGGAAATACACAACCTATGTAAGACGTACGAAATGACTTGTGAGACAGCTCGCCAGATCGCAGCAGAATCGCACTTGCACCACATCAAAAACAGTGGGTCGGTACGCAGCGGAAAGACGGCAAAAGAATACGAGACCGACAGTGACTCCAGTGAGTATAGTGACAGTGCCGGGAAAGGTTACCGCAACAAAGGCGGCAACCACTGTGAGTGGAGGCGTAACCCCCGACCCAGCGGCAAACCAGTGTTCAAGAGAGCCAGTGGCAGTGGAAGTGACAGTGACAGTGTGCAAAGAAAGAAGTCGTGTAAAAACTGTGAGAGGTTACATGCAAGAGAACAATGTAGGTTCAGAAACGCGCAGTGTTTTTGGTGCAAGAAAGTGGGCCACATTAGGGAAGTATGCGGAAAAAAGAGGCACGCGGAACGGTACAAGAAACAAGAGCAAGACATGGAAATCGATATGATCAGTCAAGTGCACGATACCAGCAAGCAAGATAAACTAATGGTCAAAATTGAGTTGGGAAAAGTGCCGGTGAGTTTCCTGCTAGATACAGGGGCCGCGGTAACACTCATCAATTTAGAAACCTACCGGCGGTTAGGGGCACCCAGGTGTCAGAGGGTGCAGAAAGGCTTGTACGCTTTCGGCAGGACCCCAATTAAGGTGTTGGGGAAAGTGTCGCTAAGGGCAGCTTACAAGAAGAAGAAGGCTGATATTGAAGTGATCGTGGTGGACCGCTACGACGTGACGAACATTTTGGGCCTCGACTCCTTTGATAAGCTCGGGTTTGGAGTAATTGACTCAGTGAACCAGGTCGCGAAGAACGAAGAAACACAGGTCGTCGGGAAGCTAGAACAAGAGTTTCCAGAAGTGTTCTCTCCCGGGCTCGGGGAATGTAAACACTTCCGAGCAAGCATCCAGTTGAAGGAGGGGCACAAGCCACGCTTCTTCAAAGCAAGACCAGTCCCGTGGGCCCTCAGGGAAAAAGTAGCCGAAGAGCTGAGACGGCTGCAGGCGGACGGTGTTATCACTCCAGTATCAACAAGCCAGTGGGCCACACCTTTGGTCGTGGTAAAGAAAGCCAATGGTTCGATTAGATTGTGCGGTGATTTCAAGAGTACTGTGAACCAACAGGTGGAAGTAGAACAATATCCAATCCCGAAGCCGGAAGATCTGTTCTATAAATTGTCTGGTGGACGACAATTCTCAAAAATTGACCTACGGGACGCATACCTACAGCTGCCACTCGACCAGGAAGCCAAGGAAGTTTTGGTGATTAACACCCCGTTAGGACTCTTCAGATATAACAGGCTGCCATTCGGCGTGAATTCCGCAGCTTCACTGTTCCAGCGCTGTCTAGAACAGTTGACAGCAGAGCTGAGGGGCTGTTGTAACTACCTGGACGATATCAAAGTCACGGGGAGCACGGAAAAGGAACACGAGGAAAACTTGAAGAGTTTATTTAAGGTGCTCCAAGACAATGGTTTGAGGGTGAACAAGGTCAAGTGTGAATTCTTTAAGGACCAGGTAGTGTTCTTGGGGCACGTGCTGGATAGCACCGGCATTTCACCCACTAGCCAGCACGTAGAAGCCATCCTACGACTGCCACCGCCGGCAGACGTGAAGCAGCTGCAAGCATTATTGGGAAAAGTGAACTATTATAACAAGTTCATTAGGAATTTTTCTACTATCGCAGCTCCACTAAACAAGCTGAGGAAGAAAGGAGGGAAATTTGTATGGTCCCAAGACTGCGAAAGAGCTCTGAACCAGTTGAAGGAAGAACTGGTGAAAACAGTTAAGTTAAATCATTTTGTGCCGGGTAGGCTCACCACGGTAGCAGCGGACGCCTCTGAGTATGGTCTTGGGGCGGTATTATCGCAGAAGGACAGCAATGGGGTGGAGAGGCCTATTGTGTTTGCGTCAAAATCCCTCAACAAACATCAAAGAAATTATTCGCAAATTGAAAAGGAGGCGTTGGGAATAATCTTCGCGGTGAGAAAGTTCAACGATTATTTATATGGCAGTAAATTCCATATAAATACTGACCACAAGCCGCTAGTGCAACTATTTCACCCTGGAAAACGGATCCTGGAGAGCACAGCGAAGAAACTGCAAAGATGGGCGCTATTCTTGTCAGACTACAATTACCAGATCCACTTCAGAAGCACAACGCAGCACGCCAATGCGGACGCTTTATCCAGGTTGCCAGGAGGTCCGGACCTGGAGTTCGACAAGCTGGAGGAAGTGTGCCTCCAGATTGATACGGAAGAATGCCTGGTACTGTCGGAGTTCCCATTGGGAGCCAGAAGAATCGCGCAGGAGACGGATAAGGATCCAGAGCTGCGGGCAGTGAGGAATTATGTTAGGGAAGGCTGGCCACTTAGGTGCTTGAGGAGCAATGCATCCTGGTATAACAAGAAAGACAGGTTAACTTGCAAGGCAGGAGTGTTGCTCTTAGCCGGAGAAGAATTTACGAGAGTCGTCATCCCGAAGGTACTAAGGAAGACCGTACTGGACCTCCTCCATGAGGGACACTGGGGGGTGGTCCGCACGAAGCAGCTGGCGCGTCGTCACTGCTTCTGGGAGGGGATGAACTCGGACATCGTACAGTTGCTCAAGAGATGTGAGGCCTGCCAGTTAAATCAGAGCTCACCTAGGAAGGATTTGGTTCCCTGGCCTGAGCCTAGTGAGCCGTGGGAACGGGTACACGTAGACTTCGCGGGCCCATTTTGGGACAAGATGTGGTTGGTCGTAGTAGACGCCAAGTCTAATTACCCATACGTAGTGGAAATGGCTAACACCACGTCGACTCAGACCATCAATGCGCTAGAAAGAATTTTTGTGACCGGGGGGCTACCGGTCACGTTGGTGTCAGACAACGGAACCCAATTCACATCCCAAGAGTTTGCGAATTTCTGCGCGAGCAATGGGATCCAGCATGTCTGTGCACCGCCGTTTCACCCGCAATCGAACGGGGAAGCGGAGAGGTTCGTGAGAACGTTCAAGACAGCCATGTCGAAAGCGCGCGCAGCAGGTACGCACAGGTCCAGAGCGCTGCTGCGGGTCTTGGTCACCTTCCGCACCTTGCCAGGCGCGGACGGCAGGAGCCCTGCCGAGGTACTTCACGGGAGACAACCGAGAACGTTGTTGTCACTGCTAAGCCCGGTGGATCCTTACAGGTCGGTGGGAACGCAACCAAGATTCCAGGTGGGTGATATGGTATATTGTACCTCTTTTAAAAATGCCCAGCTTGGCTTCCGGGCATAGTAACGGCAGCAAAAGGGAACAGGACATACCTAGTCCGCACAGAGGGTAGGGTAGTGACACGCCACCAGGGGCAGTTGAGACCCCGGGTGAACCCCAGCAGGGTGGATTCACTCCCCAAGGTATCACAACAGGAGTTCTATAAAAAAGTGATGAGGGAAACCATTTACATCCCGCAGGAGACAGCCGCCGCAGGGACCAGCGGCCAGGACACAGCAGAACCCCCACCAGAGGAGGTCAGCGAGCCAGGAGGAGAAGGCGCAGTGGAGACACCCAGGGCGCAGTTGCGCCCCCGGAGGGGCACCAGGAGGGTGCGTTTTGCGCCGTATACGACGCAATTGGGCGCGGAGGGTGTCGTGACCGGCCGCACATGATTGAATGTGCCGCCACGGGAGCACGTCAGGGGGGCGTTACCGCCCCTGGCGGCAGCGGCCAGCAACAAGCGCGGGCCAGCGGTGCTCGGCTGAGTACGGCCGCCACGCCTGAGCGAGCGGGGCAAGATTCGACCCCGCCCCTTTTACACAGCCAGTCGGCGGGCCTACGGCCCGGGGGGGCTATAAAACCTCGACGCGGAGCTGAGGCAGCAGTCAGTGAGTGGGCGAGCGAGCAGCGGTGAAAGTGCGTCGAGACAGTGGTTAAGTGGTGGTTACGGTGAAGTGCGATAGACTACGACAACAGCGCTACGACAACGGACTCTCCTTTCTGGTTACTTGGTGAACTCGGCATACGTTGGTACATCTTCTGGACTTACGGCAACACGGCTTCGTCTCAGTACCAATTCTCCTGGATATCCGGCACTATAGCTCTGTACCTGTTTCTGGCAATAAATTGTTTATTGAACCTTTGTGTTTGTAACTTGGACACTTCAGTTTTTTGGTAGTATTATAGTAAATGTGTGTTGTTTTCTTTCCTCATATTATTCAGACCTGAGGATGGAAATAAATTTTCCGAAACGTCGACAAACAACTAACTTATAGTTCGTGTTTACTTATGACCAAGCCCCGTTAACCTGCCTTCCAGTATTTCAGGAATTGGTCATTAAGAATTTTTCACATATTCAACATCATACCCGTTTTCTTCTGTTGTGGAAGATCCTCTAATCGCATTACCTATATCTAAACTGAATCTGATTTCAGTAGGTTTTTTAGTTACGGTCCACTTAGACTTTGCTTAGTGAACAAAGTCACTTTAGGCTGGTCAGAAAAGTCATTGACGAGCTGCAATAATTCCCTTAGAGATACGATTTCCTCTCAATCAATTGAGTTCACTTTCTCGTTTACGTATATGTATACAAAGTAATATACTAGTACCGAGAAAGTTATGTAATGGTGCGGAAAATCGATTTCGACGTTTTAACGGAAATATTCGTTTTAGGGTCCCCTGTTACCGAAAAATTATTGTTGTTTTTATTAAAAACGGTGATCCTTCTGTTCATCTGTGAATACCATTAGCGCCTAAATTACACGTACGACTTTTTCCAAAATGTATATTCTTCGGTATATCTGGCTTGAGTCGAGGCGCAGCGATTTTGAAAAATTATCTTCAACATTTGAAGGTACTTTACATGAAGCCTCTAGAATATATTCAAAATTTTCTTAAAAATGGCTCCACGTCTTTTAAATGTGAAATACACTTATGATCATGGCATAGATCCTATTTGCACTATTAACTCTGAATTATCGAAAATTCTAAAAGTTTCAATTTTTCCCGGCGTCTTCCCAAGACTACGAAATTGAAGATAGAGATTTTTCCTTCAAATAAAATTTGTTCTTCATATTTAGTTCCTTCATTAAGAACATGTACATTTTTTGATAAATTTTAAGAGTTTTTGCGCAATATTGTGTGAATACGTGCAATATTAAAAAATTAAAAGAAGTTTCCTCGAAGTAAAAATAACAAAAAAAATAGCAGAACTGAAATATTACTTTTAGAATATTAGAGAAGAGTAAAACCTGGTCCTAATTGACATTTTATTGAAATATTTGGGGCCGTTACTAAGAATACGGCGTTTAAGCGTTACTCTAAACGCTAGATCTGAAGCTCTTTTTCACAGAATTGTTTTGACTTTTCGAAAAACTTCATTGAAAGGCATTTGATGTAATACTACTAACAAAGACAATAGACATAGACAATACAAATTGCTAGAAATGTAAATATTTGAGACATCTTTAAAAAATACCTTTGTGTAATTTTTGAAGAAAAAGAAAAGAATACCCCAAAAATTAATGAATTTTTTTCAAAATCACAGAGCTTTGACTCAGACCAGTCTGACTGGGGTTTATTCAGTTTGGAAAATATTGAATGCACGTTTAGGCGCTAGTGATGTTTACATACACCGGACAAACGAACGGACGAACCGACGAACGTTTTGCTGTCAATCGATTTTTCGATATCAAAGACCTACAAGACATGAATTCTGGGCACACCACATGTTAGAGTATTTTTGTTCTAAATAATCGACAATAAGAATTTTTCGGTCGAAAATTCCCTGTTTTGATTCGCGTAGGATTAATGTAACTCTCTCTCTACTGCGTAAGCGGCAATGACGAAGTAAAAATCAGCTTTTTAAAGGTCATGTACGATTTTTATAAAAGAACTACTTTTTTTGGTAATTTGAGCTTCAAATTTTGTGGGAATTCTGATTTGGTGATGTTGACGTTGTATTGCGAAGAAATAAAGGAGGTCATCTTCTTCAACATACTATGTTGACGAAGATGATATCTTATTTCTTCGCTTCAAATTTTTGCAATTTCTAACAAAATGATTATTTCAAAGCCCGCTCCAAATTTTTTCTTTAAAATTTTTCACGGGTAGAAAAGACCACTTAGAAGGCGACGCTCATTTTTGTTAAAATTTTAAATTTTCGTAAATTGCAAATTTGGAAATAATGTGATAAATTATGTATTGTTGTAGAACCACTAGTTTCACTACACGTAGAAATGGTGAGTTCTTATCCACAGAAAAATATGTGATTAAATTTTGACCTGCAGTGTGTTGAAGGATCAGTGAAAATCAAGAAAACTATATTTTCGTTTTATATGACTAATGATAATCACAGAGTAGCGACTATGGGTGCTACGATTACTATAAAACATTGGTAATGGATTTCAAAATTAAACCAATCCTCATGCAACGCCGTTTTTTGCATAAATGCTAGTATCAAACTGCTCGAATAACCAACTGAATTATAAGAATAGTATATTCTTAGAACTGAGGGAAAGGTGCAAGTTTCTAGGCCAAATGTGCAGAACAGAGAAATAGTTTTCTGAACACCTGGAGATGACTTTGTGCTTTGTCGTGCTTCAACCTCCTGTGAGATAGAGGAATGAGTATTTTCGGTTGGCGAATTCGGAAGCGAGTGAACATGGAAACAACATGTGTTATTCTACACTAACCTAAGAGCACGATCCTTATCAGATCACAAGGAAAGGAGATAAAAAACACTACAAATTGTAATAATATAATAAAAATAATAATTATTGGAATAATGAAGTCATTATACAGAAGATGGAAAACGAGGAATATTTTTGTGAACTCTAAGACGCGTGCTACTAATCCAGAGTATGATTAGACTACACATTAATTGTAATGTATGGATGTTCTGGTTTAGATCTAATAGTTTAATGCTGTGAGGGAGGGCAATTTTATTGTGAAATAATATGAATGTTGGATAGTAGAATATAATATTGTTTAGTAGAATATAATGTTGGATAGTAGAATAGAATGGCTTGACGGTGGTTGTTGAATTGCATGAACCTTCAATGGACTTTGAAGGAAATTGTAAGGGATGTTCTCAATATTCTAATCATATGTTTTGGAAAATACAGTTAGTTGTATTATGTTTTCATGTTGTAAATACTAGGGCAGTAATTCTAAGCTTCAAGGATGAATTAATTTAATTTTGTGACGTGAGTGAGAGTGTGGTTCAATAGCGACCAGATGGTAGAAAGTAGTGCGTGAATAATAAAGACTGATGCGTTACTATAAATAGTATTCATAGTAATGAAACATTCAATTTATTTATGTGTAGAGAAACCGTAAGATTAAAAAAAATAATTGTACTTGAAATTGGATTATTTGTAATAAAAACAATTTAAAATATTGTTTTAAAGATGTTTTACAGTTGTGATGAGAGAATTAATGTATTCTCAGAATGAATTGTTTGTATTTATTCTGTGCAGAAAACTGAACAATTTATCACCAGAGTTGCTTCTCAATAACAAAGGAACTACATTTTTGATTAGTGTTTCCGGGAACGTCAACTAATTCGTTCGTTAGTTCAGTTTGTGTAGTGAATGCTTTATTCCGGGAGGTGGCAATGATTCCCTCCCAGCTGGATGGTGAAATGCATCGCCGAGCTACGCGGGTTGCGGCTGCCCCTTCGGGCATCTCCCTCAGCGCATCGGGCACCACTTCAGATCTAGGCCCGTATTTATAAACCTCTGGCAGGGACCTGCCAGGCAAATCAGGCTGCCAGTGTTCGGTTTTGCGATTTATGAACGGCCCCCAGCCAATGCCAGTCGCCCCTTGAGCTCCAAGCAAGCTCCCAGATGGCAGGCCCCTAAGAGCGCTGCTGGCAGAGCTTCATAAATACGACCTTTCATCTCCCGACCGGTCTCCAGACGCGCGCGCGTGCGTGCGAGCGAGCGAGCGTGCGTGCGTGCGTGCGTGCGTGCGTGCGTGCGTGTGTGTGTGTGTGTAAGGGGAATATATTGGCCAAGGAGAAAGAAAATATGCGCGATCCGTAGTCCGTTTGTTAGAGTACCGCTTCACAACTCAGTCTCAATATACTTATCGGGGAAACGACTTAAAACTACCGATCAGGACAGTCGGCCGATATATTTATTCAGTTCGAGGCTGAATTCGACCGCTATCAAGCCAGTGTAGAAAATTCGCCACCATCGGGACTCCAACCAGCCGATCAAAGACACAGCTGAGACAGCGACAATATTGGATCTGAACTGCATAAGCCAGTTTCAAAGAAACTGAAAGCAGTAGGTAACATAAAAGGGAACTGTGAGAGGAAGAGGTGGAGCAAATGAGTGCGAGCGGGAGAGGAGCAGGCGAAGCGAGGGCGGGTGATGAAGTTGGGGAAGCAGAGTGGTCTGGGAACAAAACGATTATCTCCCCCGATGTCATTACTTATTCACTGGCAGTTGGCATTGATTGCCGCGGCCGCGCCCCTTGGGAGCGAGCGTGTCTCGGGCTGCGCCGGGGGCGCGCTCTGTTGCCTTTCGCCGCCAGGTTGCCAGCCCTGTTTGCTGCCCGTCACGCTCCTCGACACAGTTGTCATCCCCGCCCCCACCTCCCCTCCTAACCCCGTCCAGCCTGCGTCTGTCGCTCATTTCCAAGGAAATAAAGCGATGCGGAAACCGTCAAAATCCCGACTTCGATTGATTTTTTTCGTGTTTCCGGGCGCGTCAACTGCATTGGTCGTTAGTCCCGTTAGTGTAGTGCATGTTTTTTCTCGGGAGATGGCGGTGATCTTCCCCCACTGGATGGCGAGATCCGGCGCCGACCTACCGTCGGCTAGTGGGGTTTCCCCCTAACCAGGACTCTCCCACCAGCGAGACACCGCCCCTGCCGGGACAAGCTCTCAACTCCCGACCGGGCTCCCGCAATATGTGGTAGTGTAGTGCATGTTAGTGTAAGTGTATGTATGTATGGGGAGAGGATTGGACAAGGAAGAGGATGAACAGATCGCGCGCGGTCCGTGGCCCGTTTGTTAGGGTACTGCTCCGGCATTCGCCTGGTGTTGATCGGAGACTTCACGAAAAACTACCGATTAGTGCAGCCGGCCGCTAGAATTCTCCTCCAGACAGCGACTGAATTCGACCTAGCTGAAAAGCTAGTGTCGACAATCCTGCCGCCGTGGGGAGTGTAACCCTAGGACCTCCCGGTCAGAGGCGCTGCAGTGACATCAGTTGATGCACTGAGCTCCCGCTCCCGGTACCGGCTTCGACAACGTGCTGCGCTTAGAGAGGGATCTATTTTAAAAGAACCATCATCATTTTGATTGTCTTTTTCCCCTGGAGGTTGGTAGTGGAAAAGTAATTATTTTCGGTGTCTTTCGACTGCATTAATATCAATTTTATAATTACATTAACGTGAAGTTTAATGATTTACAAAAAGAGCTTAAATAAACAATAAAGCTTTATATCATATGTCATTGCCCAATAATATATTGATTGATTTTTTCGTTTTTTCGGGCGCGTCATCTTCTTTGGCCATTAGTCCCGTAAGTGTAGTTCATGTTTTTATGAGGACAGCGGTGATATTCCTTTGCTGGATGGCGAAATCCGGCGCCGACCTACCGTCAGCTAGTGGGTTTCATCCTAACCAGGACTCTCTCACGAGCAAGGCACCGCCCTAGCCGAGACAAGCTCTAAGCTCCCGATCGGTCTCCCGGAATATGTGGTAGTGTAGTAGATGTTAGTGTAAGCGTGTGTGTAAGAGGAGAGGATAGGACAAGGAAAAAGAAGGAAAGATCGCGCGCGGTGCGTGGCCCGTTTGTTAGGGTACTGCTCCGGCATTCGCCTGGTGTTGATCGGAGAAATCACGGAAAACTACCGATCAGAGCAGCCGGCAGCTAGAATTCTCCTCCAGACAGCGACTGAATTCGACCCCAATATTATAGATTGTTGTAAATTTTGACAAATGGAGATGGCTCAGGGCAACAGCTGTTGCCCCTGCAGCGACTGAGACCGGGAGATCCCACAATTCGAGTATCGGCGGTGGTGAGTGTGCGACATTAGTTAGCTAGCTGGCCAGTCTCTGAATGGATAATTCTAGTTGCGGGCTGTTCTGAGCGGTAGTTTGAGATCATTTCTCCGATAAACACTTGGCAGATTCTGGAGGGGTCCTGAAACAACAGCCTACGAACCGAGCGATACCTTTCCTTGGCCCCTACTCTCCCCTTTGCTGACGTGCTGCTCTGCGAGCCCCATTGATGCGAAGAGGTGGTAGGCAGATGGCGCCAGCTTGAGGTGCACAGCGGGTGCGGAAGGATGTCCCGTCCAAGCGATTTCAAGGTGTCTTTCACTGGTTTTCATGTGTGAGACGGCTCATTGTCGTGCATTTGCCGTACGTTCAAATCGTGTGGGACACATTTACAGAGTTTATGGATTCTCCTCATTCCTCGTAAATGTCTGCTGACTGTTCCTTGTGACACATTTAGTGCTTTTGCCACTTACTGTTGGGTTTGAGTTGGCTCATCATCCAGTAACGCATGCAATTGCTCGTCTTTGCATTTTTGCGGTCCAACAGAGCACGCACTGTCTTTCACATTGATATCCCCATGTTTAAATTGTCGAAACCATGTTTCTCATTTTCTAATCCATGTATCGTGATCACTACATGTTTCTACTAACAAACCTTGACTTCCCACGGCCTTTCTATTTTGATTAAATAAGAGAAGCAAAGCGTGCTGCAAATATCCTTTTTGAGGCGCAAATGTCGACATTACTGAACGATACAACACAGAACACTAATGTTTGGTGAACTCAACGTGTGTGTGTTGATAAGTTAATGACACAAACAAACTGATGTGTCAAATTCATACGCTGCGTACTGTTCGCAGATGCAATCTCTTAGTGAAAACTTAAAAGACTTATGCATACACCTGGTGTGGCATAAGGTGATAACGGCTCCGAAATACAAAGTAATGTGAAACCAATTCAAACAAAAATAAAAAAATAATATTGTCATTCTTATGAGCACTTTATGTACACAGCATCGCGCTTCCGGCCTCAACGTTCCAACATTATGGTACCCCTAGAAAAAGCCTTCCTTATTCGCTTCTTCTCTTGACTATATGTGTTCCACTGTACAAACCGGCATCATCTATTGACATTGACAAATAAGTAGGAACTATGTAATACTTGAACCAAATTATTCCATAAGTTTTTAAGAATGAATTACGACAGTAAAATTATACATTTTTGCTTAGAGAACTTATCAGTGTAAAATATTCCATAAACATACGTGACATTACTAAAGCACAGTTAGACATTACTAACATACTTTGTATACTACTAATATATATCTAGAATCAGTCCTATTTATTTGAACTTATCACAATATTTCCATATATTTTTATATTATTTCTTAAACTATTTTGAGCATTATTTCAAGTATTATTATTACCTGCTAGTATTCTTATATATTACCTAAATTTAACATAAATATAGCAGAACACACGCCACTTGGAAAATTATGGTTATCAAAACAACTACTTGTAACAAATTTTGCTTATAAAAAAGGTTTTCAATTTACTCCATGTTTCTTCGTAGTACAGATATATTCTCAAATACTCACGTTTCAGTAATAAATTAGTATAACAATGGAAGCGAAGGACCGAAATAATTGACTTTCCATTTTAGGTCGAGAACATATTTCTATCGAATATCACTTTCATTAAACAACGAATAATTGCCCTAATAGTTCCACTGATCACTTTCTTCTGATGAAGTTTTGTGAAGAGCATTCTGTTTCCATTTTCCGGTAAAGTGAAAACAGACCATGCGACCATTTCTCTAAAAAGTCGTTTTCAATTTTCTTTTATTTGTCGGACCTTTCATTTCCACATTTGCGTTTTCCTTTTCACTCAGCCGACCAGCGCACAACAAGAGCGCGGCGCTCACAAACGCCAAACGAGCTCGCTCACGCCGGGCCCCGTCCGGCGCCCACGCCGGCTTCCGGGCGCAGCAGCCGGCGGGCGAAGCGGCCAGAGCCCACCGCGCCCCAAAAATAACGAGAACCGCCAGGCCGGCCGCGCCCCGCGCAGCGACCCGTGCGCCGCGCCGGGCGACAGGTAGCACGCTCGGAGGACGCTCCACGCTCCACGCCCCACGCCCCCCACGCTCTGCTCTGCTCTGCTCTGCTCTGCTCTGCTCTGCTCTGCTCTGCTCGGCTCGCCACTCCCCTCTCACCCCTCCGCGCGCCCTACAAATACGCCTTTCCGCACACGCATCCGATCCCTCAATCCCCCGTTGCTCTCCTCTTCCCTTCCTTTTCTTCTCTCTTCTCTTCGTCTCTTTCCTCTAACTGTGCCCTTTTCTCTCCTCGGTCCTTAACTGTTCTCTCCTCGCTTCCCTTCGCTTTTCCTCTAGTCGTTCCCACTCTTCTTTCTTTCCTCTTCCCTTCCCTTTCTTCTCTCTTCTCTTCGTCTCTTTCCTCTAACTCTGCCCTTTTCTCTCTTCGGTCCTTAACTGTTCTCTCCTCGCTTCCCTTCGCTTTCCCTCTCGTTTTCCTTCACTTCTCTTTTCTCTCCTCTTCTCTTCATTTTCTTTTCTCTTCTCCTCTTTCCTCTAACTCTGCCCTTTTCTTTCCTCGGTCCTTAACTGTTCTCTCCTCGCTTCCCTTCGCTTTTCCTCTCGTCGTTCCTACTCTTCTTTCTTTCCTCTTCCCTTCCTTTTCTTCTCTCTTCTCTTCGTCTCTTTCCTCTAACTGTGCCCTTTTCTCTCCTCGGTCCTTAACTGTTCTCTCCTCGCTTCCCTTCGCTTTTCCTCTAGTCGTTCCCACTCTTCTTTCTTTCCTCTTCCCTTCCCTTTCTTCTCTCTTCTCTTCGTCTCTTTCCTCTAACTCTGCCCTTTTCTCTCTTCGGTCCTTAACTGTTCTCTCCTCGCTTCCCTTCGCTTTCCCTCTCGTTTTCCTTCACTTCTCTTTTCTCTCCTCTTCTCTTCATTTTCTTTTCTCTTCTCCTCTTTCCTCTAACTCTGCCCTTTTCTTTCCTCGGTCCTTAACTGTTCTCTCCTCGCTTCCCTTCGCTTTTCCTCTCGTCGTTCCTACTCTTCTTTCTTTCCTCTTCCCTTCCTTTTCTTCTCTCTTCTCTTCGTCTCTTTCCTCTAACTGTGCCCTTTTCTCTCCTCGGTCCTTAACTGTTCTCTCCTCGCTTCCCTTCGCTTTTCCTCTCGTCGTTCCCACTCTTCTTTCTTTCCTCTTCCCTTCCCTTTCTTCTCTCTTCTCTTCGTCTCTTTCCTCTAACTCTGCCCTTTTCTCTCTTCGGTCCTTAACTGTTCTCTCCTCGCTTCCCTTCGCTTTCCCTCTCGTTTTCCTTCACTTCTCTTTTCTCTCCTCTTCTCTTCATTTTCTTTTCTCTTCTCCTCTTTCCTCTAACTCTGCCCTTTTCTTTCCTCGGTCCTTAACTGTTCTCTCCTCGCTTCCCTTCGCTTTTCCTCTCGTCGTTCCTACTCTTCTTTCTTTCCTCTTCCCTTCCTTTTCTTCTCTCTTCTCTTCGTCTCTTTCCTCTAACTCTGCCCTTTTCTCTCTTCGGTCCTTAACTGTTCTCTCCTCGCTTCCCTTCGCTTTTCCTCTAGTCGTTCCCACTCTTCTTTCTTTCCTCTTCCCTTCCCTTTCTTCTCTCTTCTCTTCGTCTCTTTCCTCTAACTCTGCCCTTTTCTCTCCTCGGTCCTTATCTTTCCTCTCCTCGTTCCTCCCCTTCTTTTCCTTCTTGACGTTCCTCCACTTCTCTTTTTCCTCCTCTTCCCTTCCTTTTCTTCTCTCTTCTCCTCATCTATTTCCTCTAATTCGGCCCTTTACTCTCCTTGTCTCTTCCCTTCTCTCTCCCTTCCTCGCCCCTCTTCTCGTTTCGCCTTCACTACGTTTTTCTCTGCTCCCCTTCTCCCTTCCCAATACTCTCCCCTTCACTTCCACCTCCTCATATATTCTCTGCCTTCTCAACAGCCCTCTCTCCTCCTCTCTCAATCCTCCTCTCATCTCGCCACCCAGTACTCCCTCCTACTTGTTTCCCTGCTCCACCGCCTTCCCTTGTGACGTCACGTACCGGCCGACTGAGTGCCCATCGACCCACCCTTCCTTCACTCGTCCGCCCACCCGTGGCTGCCCATTGGCTCCCGCTCCCCACGTTAAAAGCAACAAAACGCGCACGTACCACACCGCGGTGTGGCCACGTGGGTGAATGGCTTCCGCAGAAGTGGTGCGGGCTTCGTTCGATGCCCCTGTAGCAACCCGCGCGACGTCCGCACTCCACAGCAGGGACGATTTCCCAGTTGCCTCTCACTTTCAGTTCCCGCCCCACCTGAAGCGGTTTCTCAACCGCCCTTATTAGATTCATCAACATTCTCCGTAATTTTCTGCATTTATTGTGTGTTGTCCACTGCTTACATTTCGATTCCTTAGTAATAGATAATAGACGATTTCGCTGCAGTTTACGCCCCGCTTACTGACCCCTCTTGACGTACTCATCCACAGCATCTCTTCTAATGATGATTCTGATCCGGCAGAGCGCTTACTTTTGACCACTGCCGAGGTTAAAATTCCTGTGCCATGCAGATCAGATGGTGGACAAAGCGGATTCCAAGTACATCTCACCGGGTTCTCATATTACAAATCCTACTCACCCCATCACCACTTTATAGTCATAAAGTCTATCCCATACATATGTCATCATCACCCTCAATCGTTCGTCAAGAATGACGCAATGGAAACCTGGGGTATAGTGATAAATTTATTATCGCCAACTGCTAAGGTCATTAGTCACGTATAGTGCACGTTTTATCGCAAGATGTGTCGGAGCATTCATGTTATGATGGACAGATCCGGCGCATACATCTCGGTTTGGGGGATTTTCCGCAGATAGCTATTCGTCACCATCACGGCACCGCCCTAAACGGGTCAATCTTGAAGCTCCCAACTGATCTCCCGACATGAATGCTTGTGTAGTGCATTTAAATCTAATTATATGTAAGTACGAGTAGAGGGTATATGTAAGTACGAGTAGAGGAAAGGACAAAGAAGAGGACGAAATGATCACACGTGGCCCGTTTATTAGTGGACTGCTCCGGTATTCACCGGAGAAACTAGCGATCACAGAAGCTGACTTCTAAAATTCTCCTCCAGACAGCGGCTGATCCTACCACCACCGGGACTTAGAACATCGGAACTCTAGCACCTTCCTAAGCACCTCAACCGGTTGACTGGTTTTTTGTGTTTCCGGGCGTCAACTGCTTTGTTCATTAGTCCCGTTAGTGTAGTGCATGTTTTTCTCGGGAGATGGCGGTGATCTTCCCCGCTGGTTGGCGAGATCCGGCACCGACCGACCGTCAGCTAGTGGGGTTTCCCCCTAACCAGGACTCTCCCACCAGCGGGGCACCGCCCCAGCCGGGAGCTTAAGGCTCCCGACCGATCTCCCGAAATATGTGGTAGTGTAGTGCATGTTAGTGTAAGTGTGTGTAAGTGAAGAGGATAGGAAAAGGAAAAGGAAGGACACATCACGCACGGTCCGTGGTCCGTTTGGTAGGGAACTGCTCCAGCATTCGCCTGGTGTTGATCGGAGAAACCATAGAAAACTACCGATCAGATCAGCTGGCCGCTAGAATTTTCCTCCGGACAGCGACTGCATTCGACCTAGCTGAAACGCTAGTGTTGAATATCCTGCCGCCTTCAGGACTCGAACATAGGATCTCCCGGTCAGAGGCGCTGCAGTGACAGCAGTTTACGCCCTGAGCTACCGCTCCCTAGCGCATCGATATATTAAAGCCGGTCCTAGCGAATCATTTTGTTCTAATCCACCTACAACTTCCCGACGGATCCATTTCTACCCACCCAATCTCTCAGTGTTACTCCATTCCTCTTTTTCATTCTCGCTACCCCTTACGTAGTAGAGAGAAAGTTATGTAATGCTACGCGAAAAAAGGGGAATTTTCGGCCAGTTAAATAAATCCAGTTGCTAAATTTAGAGGGTAAAATCTTGTAATATGTGGTGTAGCCAGAATTCTCGTTTTCTGGGTCCTTGATACCCAAAAATCAAATGACGGGAAAACATCTAAGCGCCTAAACCATTCAGGCGATTTTCTTCGAAATTGATGTTCCCTAATCGATATGGCTGATGTTGGGGCCCCTTTAATTTCAAACGGATAATTTAATTTTGGGAGGCACTTTGCATGAAGCCCCTGGATCATTTTCAACATTTTCAAAAGAATGGCTCCATCATTTTTGATTAAATTTTGTTGTTTGACAGCGTGAAGTACGTTTAAGAGAATGGTGCAGGTCTCATGTTGAAAATTCTGATTTTTCGAAAACTGAAAAAATTCAAAATTTTTTCGGTGCCTTTCTACAACTACAATTATGAAGATAAACATATTTTTCTTAAGGAGATGTATTCATTAAACATAAATCTTCAAATCTGGTCAAGTTCCGTTTTTGGAAAATATGAGTACTTTTTGCGAAATTTTGTGTCAAAAATAGGCCAGCGCGGTCAAAACAAGGCGTACAAAAATATTGGGGCGAGTGAGGGGGGGGGTTATGGGAGAGGTGCCACGCCGCCTTTCGAAGCGCCACAAAAGTTTACGTGTCCATTATTGAGACGTTTCTCTTAAGATTTCTCTTCAGGAAACACGCGACTCCTTTACCCCACGGCGCTCTTTCACAACTAAAGTGTCAAAGCCCGTAACGAGCTTGATAGATTTGCAGATCGGTCTGAAGTCACAAGTCAGTCGTAAACACGTAACATCTGAATATATTACACAGTGGTAAATATATTCAATATAGTATGTATTAAGTAAATATATCATTTAACAGAATAACTAGACAAAAGGTCAGCAAATAATTGTTATAACATAAACATTTTTGGAAATGCTGAGTACTTTTAATTGATCCAATAGGTCATACATACTGTATTACTTAATTATTGCATCAATCAGCGCAACCATAGCAAATACATATTTAGTTGGTGAGATTCTATTCTTCAAATGAAGATGAACTTCTTTCAAAATTAATTTTTATTTATTAATATATATTTATTAGGTTCGTAATAATATACGCATTTACTTTGGCCCAAAATACTCTTCCATTTCCACAAAACATTTTGCCTCAAAATTTTCCGAACAGAAACTGAACACCGAATGACTACACCTCCATTGTCAATACCTGAAGGAATGCAATGCACGGTTTTGAGAATGGCGTGAAAACCTGGTCAACAAATATCAGTGGAATCGCGTATAGATTCGAATCGCGTCCAGCGATGAATCTGACGCCTATTATCCCGTTTCAAAAGCAGAATTGATCTCTTTCGGACAGAGCCTATTGAATAAGCAGATACGCAATTACACGTATGCTGGGTACGTTCAAAACGAGATCACTGCCATTATGACTGGGCCTCAGCACCAGCGTTCGGAGTCACTAACTGCTGCGCGACCTCTCATTTGGCCCACCGGCGGGACACATTCCTGGAAACGGTCGTAATCAGCTTTGTATTCCATTCCGGACATTACATTTAGGTATGCTATCATTGTAATATACGAGGCGCGGAATCTGAGATTTATTAGCATGATTCTAAGTAATAACCGAAATTATGTAATTAAAGCGCATTTCCAGGAGGTATTTTGACGCTCCTCCTCGATAAAACACTTCTATCGCAAATTGAATTCATTTCTCCATTGTCTCGGTATTTGGTTGTAACTTTCTTTTCACTGGCATTAAAACTATTTCGTATGCAACGGATTAATTTGGTATTGATCTACAAATATTGTATGTTTAGATGCCATTTGAATCTCTTGATTTCCAAAGGGGCCTTTTGCAGTCTGGGCTGCAAGCATTTTATTTTGTTTTACGAGCCTTTGGACGTAGATACATTATTTAATGTTAGCATGAACTTTTGGCATTCTAAAATTTATTTGTTCCCCGCTCGATCGGTTTGAAATGGTTGAAAGTATTGAGGGAATATGAGATGCTGCACACACTGAATGTGCACATTAAGGCTATTAAAACATCTATCATATCTAAGGCATTTACTGACCTTGAAATAATCCACACTAACGACTATGATTTCGAGTGGTATCTGATGTTTTACAAGAAAACATGGTTCGGCGTCACGTATAAGAAGAGTGTTCCAATATAACAAAAAATGCCCTTTACAATTTCCAAGTTTCATAATTTCAAGAGCTTCAGCTCTAACTACCGATTGCTACTTGCAATAATCAACATTAATACAGTTATAGAGCAAGAATTTCCTTTGAGAAATGCCGATACATAAAAGTAGTTTTAGTAAGACTTAAATCTACCCAACAGTATCTTAAAGTGACCCTCAGTGCAGAACAAAAATAAACATTATTAATACTTTTTTATTCTTTTTTGTTAATTCATAATTTTACGTGAAACTTTTTATTGTACTATACATTTGAGATTTTAATTTTATAGTCCCTAGAAAACTGACACATTTTGTATATTTTTTTGAGTTTTGATATTTTGGGCTTTAACATATTTTTACCGTAAGTTCCACAAGGTTGTATAGTTATACGCTGAAAAAGAATTTCTAGAAAAATAAAATTGTATGGTTTGCCCAAGTAAATAATTGAAATATTTATGGTATTCGTTAATAGCTTCCTTTTTTACTGTGAAATACTTTAGAGGTATTTAGGACCCTAATTTGGATGCTGTTTAAGCGACTCTTGTAAGAAATAGCTGAACTCGTGGCTCATTGCAAGTCGCTAGCCTTTTACCACTGAGGTCCGGGTTTGATTCCTGTCGAATCTCATGTGATATTTGTTCCAATAAAACGAGTTTGGCTGCTTCACAAGGGCTAGTCCAACCCCTGTGAAGTGTCCTAAACCCTACCCCTTTCCTAACTCCTTCCCAATTCTGGCCCCTGGGTAGTGACGCAGGGGCGCGTGGAGTAAGAGGCGCGTACGCGGAGATGCTACCTGGCGGTCCTCTTTGACAACTCACTAGATGAGATGATATTGGACTTATAAATAGAGCTTAATAAGATATTAATGGAGGATTACTCCTTAAGAAGCGCTCAACGCTCGACAAGGAGCGAAGAGACGCGTTGCGTCAATAAAGTCAGAGTAAGGACGCAAGGAATTAAAAAAAAAGAAATCCCTAGCTGAAATAGCACACTAATACCAAAAAATATAGTTGTGTTCATTGCAACACTGACTATACTTAAATTAAAAATGGTTACATAAAGGAAGTGGCGAAAGTATTTAAGTAAGTCTCAGGAATTGTTAAATGGTTATAATAGAATGTAAAGTTTAAAAAATTATTTCGGTAAATAATTTTTATGAATTACATAAAAACTATATTCTTATTACAATTTTCATTCTCCTTAAAACTGGAAGACCGGCTAATAAAGTTTTGTTATATAACATATTTTTAATAACTTATTTCATTCAAGTCTAGTAGTGTTAATACTGCAGTCACAATAAATATAAAATAAATAATTACGATCAATTTTACCGTAGTGTCAAATAATTATAAAGAGAGTTCAAAAATCAGAATGAACATCCGGTATTTCCTAGAAATCTCAATTATGAACACTAGGCGCGAGTTCCGTTTCGCGGAAAACACCCGCCTTCACAGTCGCGCTCCCGGCCCACCTGCGCGAGTTTCGAACTCGTTAGGATGACAACAGCCGGAGATTCACGGCGACATGCAGGGTATCGACCGCCCGGGCCGACTTCGGGGCGCCGACGGAAGGGCTGCTAATAAACGCCCCGCGCGCACCGAACAACTCGCGCCTCCGGAGGCGGAGTTCCGGCTGTTTCCGGGGGCGGGGAGCTGCTGCAGCCAACTTCCCAGCTTTCGACCCGTCCCCGCCCTCGGAAGCGATGCGTCCTCGCGCTGCAGCATCGGTGATTGCCCCCGCCCGCCCCGGCGCGCCGCGACACGGGGCGGGGCGGCGCAGAGCAGCGCCGGAAGAGCGGAGCGGTCGGCGCGACGTGGCGCGGAGCGGAGCGGGGAGGGGAGGGGCAACGAAGCGGGACGGAGAGGGCGGTCCGCGGCGGGGCGGACTGGCCAAGTCACGGCGGGGCGGGGCGGGGCGGATCGGGGAGGGGCGGGGCAACGAAGCGGGACGAGGAGGGCGATCCGCGCCGCGGCGGACTGGCCAAGTCACAGCGGGGCGGGGCGGGACGGAGCGGAGCGGAGGGAGCGGGGCAGGACGGGGCGAAGCGTAGCGGGGCGGGGATACGAAGCAGGACGGGGAGGGCGGACTGCGGCGGGGTGGACTGGCCAAGTCACAGCGGGGTGGGACGGACCGGGATGGGACAGGGCGAAGCGGGACGGGGCGGAGCGGGGCGGGGCGAGGTGGTGCGGAGTGGGGCCAAGTAAGACAAGGCCAAACGGTATATGTCGGAGGGAGGTGGTGCAGAGCAAAGTGGGACAGAGCGACACCGAGCGGGAGGGAACCCCGCGGGACAGGTCGGCGACAGGGAGGGCGAGTCAGCACTGGAGAGGGCGGGGCGAGATAGGCCAGGGCGTGGCGGGCTGGTCAGAGTGGGGGGGCGTTGCGCGGGGCGAGGTGGCGCCGGGTGGTTGAGGTGGGGGGGGGGGGAAGCGAAGGCGGGCGCACACCTTCCTGCCCGAGGGCATGAATCAGGTGCAGCGTGTAGAGGTCTGGGCGAAGAGCGCACTGATATAATCCTTGCGGTTACCGTTAGGGAAGTTCCCTATTCCACACCGCTGCCGCGTTGCCATACGCAGTAAATCAGGAGGTGTATGCAGTTGTGAGCGCTTTGGAGTTGTGCGTTCGGCGTGAGGAAGTAAAACTACTCAATGTAATTGTAAAGTTCCGAGGCTACAGACAGCGTTGCGTTTACTCGATGACGAAGTGTTCCTCACAGTGGTACCAAGGTTTTCCCTTTCATCGCCATATAAAATGTGTTCACAGACACGGTAGACAAATGAATCCACAGAAGTTTACTAACAGTTATTTACGTAATATGTATTGTAATAAGATGAGACGATAGACTGACAGAGAACGAGGAAATGAGAAAGAGGGAAAAAAGAGAGGGGGAAAGAAAGAAGCAAAGAGGGGGGAAAGGAGTACGCGGAAAAAGAGAGAAGAGGGAAAATAGAGAAGAGGGACAAGAAAGAAGGGGGACAAGAGAGGAGAGGGGGAAAGAGGGGGAAAGAAGATGGAAAGAAGGGGGAAAGTAGGGGAAAGAGATATGGAAAAGGAGAGAAGGAGAAAGAGAGGGCAGGATAAATGAGAGGGCAGGATAAAAGAGAGAGCTGGATAAAAGAGGGGCCAGGAAAGGTGGAAAGAGAGAGCTGGAAAAAGAGGGAGAGATAAAGAGGAAAATAGAGGAAGAGAGAAGAGATAGAGGGGACGACGTCTGCCGGGTTTCTACTAGTATAAAAGGAAGATTCATAAAAGTAAACTACACCAAATTGTTAACTAATACGAAGACATTATATCATTGTCATATCATCATTGTGCGTATTTTTAATTTAATTTTGAGAGGGATTGTTCCTTAATTACTGCTATAGATTTTAATGGCGAAAAGTAACGTAATTTTGTTGCTAGAGAAACAACGAAGGAAGTTGAAATACAAAGAAATTAAAGATAAATCCAACGAAATGGGAATTTAATGCTGCAAAGCTTATTAAAAGCCGCGTATGCATTAAAAGATTGAGTATTATTATAAGTGTTTTCAATTTATTATGTTGCAAATTCGGCCTCGTGAGACGCGGGCTTGGGGTGAGCCAAATTATGCGAACACTAAGGTTGTGGGTTCGACGTAAGACATGGATGTTTTAAAGTATTCGGGTAATGATGGGGGGATCACGAGTCCTTCTTGTGTTCCCTAATGCTTCTATAATTTCTTGGTTTGTCAGGCAACTGTGAGTGCAATGTCTAAGTAATGGAAGTATATTTCTAGAACCACAACTATAATGAAAATTACGAAATTGGCCCAAGAGGTACTGCGGGCAAATATTTTATCTTCACAACCAGGCAGGCGTTTGTGATGGGGAGCACAAAAGCGCTGAGAATGTTCAGAGAGGAGTGGTAGGTGCCGCGAGAGGCCCTAGTAAGTATTTTACGCGCCAATGAATAGCAGTTGGGAAGATGAGGTGAAAGCCGGAAACTAACTATTTCTGTACCGTCCCGGCCCCTTCTCCCCACCAGCGCCTTCCTCCCGCGGACGCGTGGGGCGCTGGTGTCCCTCCGAGGTGCTCGCGCTGGCCACTAGTCCATCAGGGGCCGGGCGGCAGGCGTCGGAGCGCAAAGGCCCCTGACGCGCGGGGCGCGAGGGCGACCCGCGTTGGACCGCGAAGGAGCGAAGCCCCCCTCTCACACGATGGGCTAACGGACGGGCTGAGAAGCCCATATGTCACTCACAAAGAGGAAGGTCGTAGGCGACCTTATCCAACTCAATACTAAATTCATATAATTGATTCTAATGTTCACAAAATGACATGTTCCGTTGATTAATAAGAGCAGATTCTGAGAAATTTAAAGACTGTAGCATGTTGACGTTTTGGACATTTCATTTTCCTAATTATATTTGGTTTGTCTTTTAGTCAATAAGGTCAGTAGCAACCTCTGAAAATGAAATTCAAGACATATCTCCTCGCTAAAATATTATTATTTTTCTAGCAGTTTCCACTAATTGGTACAACTCTGACTTCTTCCTGATTTTTTGACCCAGCAAATTCTTCAAGTAGTTATAAGTATATATGCATCCCAAAGTTTTTGACAGTTCATTTGTTAATACATGTACTCAGAGATACATAGAGAGAGGCAGGGGGAAAGAGGGAGAGTGGGAGGAAGAGGAGGGAGGGAGAGGGGAGAAGAGAGAGAGAGAGAAAGAGAGAATGAGAGAGAGAGAGAAGAGAGAATGAGA
>BLKR01006099.1:33412-64959 GCA_011170035.1 Teleogryllus occipitalis
ACTTGAAAGCTCTGAAACGCAATCATATTTATCTTAAAGTAAAAATATAGCATACGGAGATACTGAGGGAATAATGTACTGAGGTGACAAAAGTAATGGGGTACCTCTTCAGATCTTTTCGGACCACCATTTGCCCGGCGAAGTGCAGCAACTCGACATGGTATGGAATCAAGAAGTCGTTTGAAGTCCCCTGCAGAAATATTGAGCTATGCTGCCTCTATAGTCGTCCGTAACGAAAGTGTCTAACCCCTCGATAATGTTCCCTAAATGTTTAATTGACCAATCCACGGTTTTCCCGTCGTCTGGGGTCAATCGATATGGTCTCGAGTCATTATTCTACTGTCGTAGCCCATTAAAGTCAAATTTCGCCGCACTGTCCTTCCTCATTCCCACAAACGTTAATAATTCAATTTACTTCAATCAAGTAAAGTAGATAAGAAAGTATATAAATAACAAAATTGATGAAGAATAAGAAATGCAAACTCACAAAATGAAGGTAAGACAGAGAGAGAACGGCGAGAAAATATGACAATATGGCAATGACGGTGAGAAAATATTTGAAAGGCACGTCTAATTCAAGGTTTTACAGTTTATGCTCCCATACGCAATATGCTTCTCCAGCTATTATCCGACAATAAAACATTCGCATATTTTGAAAAGATGGTAAAAAGATCCTCACTCGAGTAAAAGAGCTAAAACGCGACTTGTAATGCTGAGCAATGCAATTGTTGTAATGCTACACATGTACAGAGAGATGCAGAATAAATGTATAACTTCTAAGGCATGTAGAAAAGTCAAAGATGATTAGAAAGGTCAATAACTTTCTGCCAATGAACGTTTTGTGGAAAATTGTATATAATTGCATATATTATTATTGTTATTATTATTACTATTATTTTGTATTATTATAAATATCTGGGATCCACCAGACCATGCGAAGTACAACGTAAAGGCATTTGAGAACTCTCCATCTTAATACTGCTTTCGTTCTCTCCGAATGAGCTCTTTTCCTTTTAACTGAACCAAGCAGTCCCGGCCTTTCTGGATTTTTCTGCCTGGCCAATTGTCCAGTCGTGAATTTCTCCTTATTTTTTTTTTCTATTTTGTAATTCTTGTAATATTACTTCAAGTCTTCTTTAATTGGAGTAATACATTTTATTGTCTCTATTTTAGCTTTACTACGATTTTTGTAGAATTCTACAACAACCTTGTTAATTACGTTGTTGTCATTCTATAATGTTTAAATAATAATAATAATAATAATAATATAATAATTAATAATATAGTTTCAGCTTGCGTTTTGTAATATCAGAATACATATTGGTATTTTTTTCGATTTAATTATTTTGTCTTAGTCTGCAATTTCCTTCTTTAGGGTATTTCGGACCTAGAATTTTTCTAATGACTTTTCTTCCTTCTGGGTTTCTTCTAAGTCATTTGTCTGTTCAAAATTAGCTTTTCAGCTTCATAAAAGAACTTCGGTTTGATAATCTTACGTAGTGTCTCGATTTCGTGAACTATTATATACACTACCAGAACCCGGATGACATTCTGCCCTTCACTTCCCTCTTTTTCCTTCCCTCTCCCTTTTTCTCTCCGTCTCTCTTTCTTCGTCGCTCCCTCCATCTCTCCCGCCGTCCCTAACGCTATCTCAGTCTGACTTTGCATCTGTGTTTCTCTCTCTGTCTCTGCCTCTCTCTGTCCTTCTCCCTGTCTCTCTCCATCCCTCTCTCCTTGCCCCTCCCTTTCTCCGTATCTCCGTTTCTGTCTCTTATCTCTGTCTCTGTCTGCCTCTGTCTGTCTGTATCTACCTCTGTCTGTCTGTATCTGCCTCTGTCGGCATCTATCTGCCTCTGCCAGAGTCTGTTTCTGTCTGTCACTGTCTGCCTCTGTCTCTCTCTGTCTTTGTGCCTCTCTTTCTTTATCTCTCTCTGTCTCTTGACTCTTTCTGTCTGCCTCTGTCTCTGTCACTCTCTGTCCCTTTCTGTCTCTGTCTCTCTCTGTCTCTCTCTCTTTGTGTGTGTCTCTCTCTCTTACTCACGCGCGCTGCTGACCTGACCTTCTCAGCCTGGCACTGCGTCACACGGCAACGCTCAGCAACAGTGAAGGCCGGGTGGAGCGCAGGTTCAATGGAAATTGAATTAAAATGAAGCGAAATTTCCTTCTGAAGCGCCATTTAGTTGAGTTACAACAAAATTAACAGTACACAAACCTTCTGAGTGGAAAAACACTGAGATATGCCAACTTTCATGGAGATTGGTCACAGGGAGTCGGAATTATATATACACACAGATCGAGATGAAGAGAGAGAGGGAGAGAGAGAGAGGGAGAGAGAGAGATGGGGAGAGAGGGAGGGAGAGAGAGAAAGAGACAGAGTGAGGAGAGAGAGAAAGAGATAGAGGAGAGAGAAGGAAGACAGGAGAGAGAGAAATAGAAGGAGATATAGAAGAAGGGATAGAGAGACGAACGGAGAGAGAGAGAGAAAGAGAAAGACAGGCAGACAGAGAGAGAGAGAGATATGTGGCATATGCCCCGGATTGTTAGTCAACCCCGTATTGACAGATTTTCGGCAGGGATATGAAATCATCTTGATTGCGACAGAAGGTGACATGCAGAACATCTGTGAATAAGAAGTCACCTGAAATGCATTTGTTACTCCATTATATGACTTTTCACCTACACCTTCATTAACAAAAAGAGATCATTTTTGACATTCTTACATCCTGTAGAAGTTATAAAAATATATACTGGGACTTCTCTACTATGGGAAAGATAAAAAGTTCTGAGGAGAACATGTATCAATTGTATAAACGACATCCATTCTGCTTTGTATCTATTGAGCATCACTTGAAAGGAACTGAAATCCTACCTTCCTGACAAGACGAGGACACACGAGTGAGGATATGTTTGCTGTGATAGAGAAACATGAAGATTACCTAAATAACTCTTTAACGATGTCACCTTTGGTCCTAGGTAGACCCCATGTAGATGAGGCATGAAAACGAGAATACCTTTTTCTGCGTGCGTCATAGAGAAAGAGAATCACGCTTCACGAAGTGAAACAACGGCGCTGATATTGACCCAGAGCGATGGCATGGGGGTGAACAACGGGCCCGAACAAAGGCAAAGTGGGCTGGCCGGGGGCAGGGCGCGGGCGAGGGCGTCGACGAGGGGGGTGGGTGGGCGGGCACGGGAGCAGGGTCGTGGGCGAGGAGGCGGGGTGCAGGCACGGTGACGTCCGGAAGCGTGAAAGAGTGGAGGGGACAGGAGTGGGGCAGGGCGGGGCAACGCGGAGTGGTGTGAAGTGCACTGGGGGCGGGACGAGGCGAAGAAGGAGGGAAAGACGGGACCGATGACGAGAGGAGCGTAATGGAACGCTGAAATGGAAGGATGGACCGGGAGCGGTAGCTCAGTGCATCAACTGATGTCACTACAGCGCCTCTGACCGGGAGGTCCTAGGTTCCCACTCCCCACGGCGGCATGATTTTCGACACTAGCTTTTCAGCTAGGTCGAATTCAGTCGCTGTCTGGAGGAGAATTCTAGCGGCCGGCTGCTCTGATCGGTAGTTTTGAGTGGTGTCTCCGATCAACACCAAGCGAATGTCGGAGCAGTACCCTAACAAACGGGCCACGGACCGCGCGCGATCTGTCCTTCCTCTTCCTTGTCATATCCTCTCCCTTACACACACTTACACTAACATGCATTACACTACCACATATCCCGGGAGAGCGGTCGGAAGCTTAGAGCTTCTCCCGGCTGGTGCCCCGCTGGTGGGAGAGTCCTGGTTAGGAAACCCCACTAGCCGACGGTCGGTCGGCGCCGGATTTTGCCATCCAGCGGGGGAAGATCACCGCCATCTCCCGAGAAAAAACAAGCACTAACGGGACTAATGACCAAAGCAATTGACGCGCCCGGAAACACGAAAAAATCAATCAATCAATCAAAGGAAGGACGGGGATGTGCGGGGCATGGCGGGGTGGGTGAGGCGAGGGCGTGGCAGAGCGTGGCGGAACGAGGCGAGGCAAGGCGAGGCACGAAGGGACGGGGGGAGGTGTGAAGGGGTAAGAATGAGGAAAGAGACGAGAGAAGGAGGGGCAAGATGAAACGAGGACGGGGTGGCGTGAGGAAGGGAAGGGAAGCGAGAGGGTGGGCCGTGGCGTTGCCGGGTGAGGCGGGGGGGGGGAGGCGAGGGAGGAGAGGGGCCGCGGACAGAGGCGGAAGCAGCGCGACGTGGGCGGCGTGCACTGCAGCGCCATCGTGCCTTAACAGCCGTCGCCGCCCCGGCACGCGCGGCACTTTAACACCCGCGCCAGCCACGTCAAGCGCCCGACACAGGCCGGCACCACATGGAGGAGGGCTCTTGTACTTGTTCCATTGACGAACCAAAGGAACAAGACCCTCAAAGCAAAGGGGAATGGACATTTGCAGGTTCGGTAAGGAAGAGAAAATGGAGAATATGATGGACGAAAAACAGTCCACACTTTTTCGAAAGAAGTGAAAGTATAAATCAATAAGGTAAATGAAAACACTGCGTTGAGTGCAGGAAAGATTATATTTATCATTGCTCGATGTTTGTTTTATTAAATAATGTTGGATTTACAATTTCTTTCATAGTAGAAATAATTAGTAAATTTAGTTTGATGTAATGTAATACATTTCAGAGACTGCAAAATCCCATAAGGGTTTCCGGTAAATAAGAATAGTTTAGTAAATACAGTCCCAAAAGATATTTACGGTACAATATGACTTACTTATTTACTAACATTGCCCAGTGTGTGCGCATGTTTGTTTGTGCGTGTGTGTCTGTTGATTTTTTCTTTGAATGACACATTGCGGTACGTCTCTTAATTTTTATTTCTGATATTAACCATGTGAACCAAATAGATGTCACAAATTTGTAACTTTGTATATTTGACATCATTACTATGTTTCTTTATTTAAATTAGTTTTCAAATCAACTAAAACAATTTTTGACACTCATTATGCAATGGTATGATATGAATTTCCACTGTCTAGTAACTTCTGATCCCGTCTGAAATCACCAGAAACATCTTACAGCGGATAAAGCGAGCCAAACACTTTAGCGCGGCTCAAATCTGAGTCGTTAACAATGGTGGTGCCGGCTGCGAGGGTTCAAATGGTAGCCGATTCCAGTGAAATGGTTTAATCGTTCGATGCAATTCTTGAAATTTTATTTATATACTTTATTTAAACAAATAAAATTCCTCCAACGCTAAAATTTTACTGCATTGTTAATTAGTGCTGCTACAACAGCATATACTTTTTCGTGTAATTTTTAACTTTTGCTATTTTCGATCATTCAGGGAGTTGAAAAAAAAGTGAGGTGTTAAATTTTCAAGTTTCCTTTGTTCCATCCGAGGAAAATATTTAAAGAAGAAAATTGAATCCTGTTTTGAGAAAAAAAGTATAAATTGCCTTTACTTCAAGCAAATAAATTTAATGCCAATTTAAATGAATTGAACACAAAATTAAGCTCATTATGCTATGCATTTAGAATTATTTGAAATTCAGTCAGCCTTGCAAATGCCGGTCTTGTACTGCTTGTTGTAGTCGGGATTCAGGGGGGGGGGTCCAGGGGGGCAACTGCCCCCCCTCAATGTTGGGACAGATTTAAAAAAATACATATACATATATCATTAGGGCGACCTTCAAAATTGTATTATAAAATTTTCCTTTCTTCTGTATTTTAAAACAAATTAATAATAATTCAACGAACAATAATTTTACTAAGCTGAGCTTATAAGATCAATTAATAAATTGGTGAACATTAGTTCAATATTATAAATCGCGCGGGATTATGTTCAGCGTTACTATGAAAGTCCCCTATCAAATATTCTCCAAGTTTATTTTGCTTTTTCACATTATTTACTTTAAAATTAAATAGTTTCGAGCCTAAAATCATGAGTCACAACACAAAAATTAACTCTCAAACTAGTGGAGTTAAAATAGCACATATTCTCTCGCCTTTAATAATGGTTATGTAATACTATTTACTACAATTTCTCTCCAAATAACCCAACTATCATCGTTTTTTGTGTAACCCATTACAAATCGTGGAACATTTGGTGCGAAAACTAAATGTTCTCAAACAAGCATCAACACAAATTTGACAATTATAACTGCAGTTCACTAACGAGCTCACCAACTTCTTTGTCTGCTAATCCGCGAACGTTCCATGTTAATATATTCCATGATTCCGAGTCCTTAATTCGTTTAGCCTTGTTCTTAGCATTTGTCGTCGTATTGGATGAGGTCCGGCAGTATCTTCGAGGACCGTCAGTAGTTGAGTGTCCCCTGGCCGCGTTACGAGCGCTGCGCAGGGTGAGCGCGGTGATGGGGCTGCACCTTACTGCATCCGAGCTGCAGTCACTTGTAGAGATCCCAAGTGAAGGATGATTAGAAAGAAGATATAGAAATAGAAAAGTAAAAGACTATAAGTGACTCCCTAGGCTTTCGAGCTCTAATCGCTTCGGGGCCGAAACAAGCACAAGTTGGTTATGGGAGACTGATAGGAATGATATAAGAAGTGTGGCACAAGTAACTGAAATCAGTGCTACACAGGTGGCATAGATGACACCAGTGAGCACCTGTGGGGATTGGCAGATTGATTTGGGCAGATACTGGGAATGATAGGACGTTGTGAGACAACCTTTCGTCTGACCCCCCCGTCAAGGCCTGTCCAGCATGGGAGGCCCCATCGATAGAGTGTTAACCACTTTACCACCGGCATAGCTCTTAACATCGTCAGGGTACTCAAACCTCCTCGCTACTTTAAGTAAGTGCTATTTTAAGGCAGTGTCTCCTGGAGGAGGTCTATGGACAATGGCTCCAGTATTCTCGATATTTCAGCCGGAGGTAATTGACTTCTTACCTTCAGTACACAAGTTCGTTCATACCCAGCCCTCTTTCCTAACAGGAAAAGATTTCTTCCAAGAAGTATCAGCATGACTGAGTTTTATATAAAACCATGAAGAGATAGTTTTGTTCAAATCCTAAATAGACGGTGTGATGCATCAACCGGTTAAGCACCATTTGAAAAAAGAGATACGAGCGCCATCAATTGCATTGGATCATGTACTAAGTGTATGCAAAATTTTGGCGCAAAATCTGTAAAAATAGCCTTATAATTAATGGAAAATGTAAACTTAATCAGTCACATAAGGGATTTGATGTTTTGCAACAACCGGCTCTAAACTTATATCTTCGTAACTGGTGTTCTTAATTTCGCATTATGTAAGTAATAGTCAGATATTCGCACTCTCATGTTGGTGTAGTTTGGCGCTTCTATGAACTGGAAGGTCACTGCGCCCCACGTAGCATGAACGGAGATGACCTTTTATAACGTGGCGAACGTTATCAAGGTCCTTTAAAAGAAGGCGACGTGGGCGCGCGATATCGCCTGCTGGACGTGACATTACCTACTCCCTTCCTGAGCAGTCGTCTGTTCTACTCGCGCGCAAAACTGACACACAGGAAATTCTGGATTGCATAAACGCCGTACCCTTTTGTTTTCGCCCGTATTTATAGACAGGAGCATTTTCACGCAAAGCAATAGCGCAGTTTTATAGACAAAGCTGCAGGAAAAATGTGTTTCAGAATGCTGAATTGTTTGCCTCGGCGATTCCTTATCAACAAACATATCAGATAAATGAATTATACAAAAAATTTCAAAAAATGGAAATATTTAGAAATACGTTAAAATACGTACTTTCGGGGTAAAATACGTAAATATATGTACTAAAAATTCGTTTTTGGGCACTAAACAATAAGAAAGGTGAATATATCGTTGATTCGACTAGACTGAGTTAACGTAAGAAAATATGTCAATACATAATTATCCGAGCCCTCATTCCTAATGAGAAAGTTAGAATTCAAGATAGGAAAAATGAATCTGAAATATTCTAGAATTTAGTCACATGAAGCAAAAGCTTGGTTCATTGCCAGTAAAATAAGTCAGCGAAGTAAAAAGAAAGAGAGAGAAGGGAGAAAGCAGGCGACACTCAACTAGGTTGGGGTTCAGGTGTCGTGTGTTTACCGACATTAGAAGTTAGTGTACAAACTCATGAAAAAATATCAATGTTCTTTTGTAATGAAAAATTCTTGGTTCAATACAATTTTGACAATTGTTCAGTTAATTTTTGCATAATTTTCTATGTTTTCCGCGGATGGTTGTATAAATAAATTTATTTCGCATGTAAATTTTTAAATGTTATTTACACAAACGACAAAACAAATAATGATTGTATTAACCGTAGAAACACCGACTATCAGTAGCGTTACGAAATAAGTGCGAGCCCACCCGCAAAACTTTTATCCGGTCCCCCTTTATAAATGTGTATAGCAAACACAAGTAGTTTTAGTACTTTAAATAATAAAAAAATCCCCTAAAAATACACCCTCTTTTAACTGGGCCCACCCGCATTGCGGGCCCTGCAGGTCCGAACGTTATGCCACTGCTGACTACGATACTTTATTTTGCATCAACAGTCTTCACGCCATGTCTTGACGCTTAGCTGCTTGATACACAACAAAATATCCCGTACTAAAACGCATCAACAAGGCAAGTGCCCTCTCGCGGCGCTTAACAGATGTTGCAAAACTCTAATGACAGCATTCTCGATCCGTCTAAGTGTAATATGAAAATATTGACCGTCAATATTAATGTAGGTGATTTTTACTCATACGGTACGAATCATCATAGACAATATTGTCATGTAAATGATTATCAAGCCAGAAATAATTAAACTACAGTTTTTAAAGCTAAAAATATAAAAAAATCTTTGAACACGATTATCTCAAAATTCGTGTAATGTCGCATAGCCGGATGTTGCATAACACCGTCCAATTGTGCAACCTGGGTATATGGAATTTTAGAATGTCCGCAGTTTTTTTAATTGATGATGTTAATCAAAGAAGTCTTGAGTACACATCTGAATCATATTGTAAGGTAATTTATTACATGTTAATAGAATCCTCAACAGAGATAACGGTGACCATACCTCAAATAGTTTCAGAGACTTCTCTACTCTCGCTTCCTTGATATTGCTCACTTCATGAATACAGAAATGGCCATTCATTTTCGCTTTCCATTGCGGTCATCCTTCTTGCTTCTCATGGGTGGAATGGAACCTATCACGATCAGAAAACACTTCACACTCCATTTCCAACGTTCCTTGATGACGTAAAACAGCTAGTCACGCTCCTTTGTAAACACACAGACGCAACTAACCAAGATAGAAATTTATGAGTCTTACGTTTGCCAACTTCTGCTGATAGAGCTATATTGATCCAACCGTTACTCGGTTGCAAAATGATTCACATTGCACCATATCCTTAATTTATATATAGGACGTTCTATGCCATCTTTTACAATGAAAAACTCAATTTAGGGAACTGATGCCGGGGCCAATTTAGGGAATTTAGGATTTTTGCTCGTTCTGCGCAGCACCAGTTTACACCTCGAACTATGCGACCACTTCGTTTGGAAAGCGAAACCAGACGTCGGCCGCCATGTTGCATGGAGAGCAGTAAGTGTTGAGAAACATTTTATAAGTGGCATAAAGTGACAATTTTCAACGGTGACCAACCAACAATAGCACAACGAAGGGGTAATTGAATGTAAAAAAATAAAATTCAAAAAAGTGTTTATCTGTTCCTATTTCAATGACTTGTGACAATTTGGCATTTAAAATTCCAGTTATTATAACGCAAACTTACGCCTAAAGCTCATTGGCTGAAGTCGGATGCGCAAGAGCCCACCCATATCATTCCTCCAAGGATATTCCGATTGGGTTTGGTACATAATCGATGGAACACCTTGTGACATACCGATATGTCACATGAAAATAAACTAACATTTATTTGTAGACTATATGGTGGAACATGCATTAGGAAATATCACGAGAGCAAGGGCTTAGCAACGACCGTGAATAAACAATGTAGTTTTTGTTTTTTGTAAATGCATTAAGAGGTGGCTGGATGCCGAAAGTAGAAAATTTGGGATTGGGCGAAGAAGTTTAGACGATCGAAAGGTCAGCTACACCAAAATATAACGAACGTATGGATTGGCTGGGTGAGAGAAGGACGGTCAAATGTTATGAAAAAAGAGGAAGGTGGTTTAATACGAAGCTTCGAGGGGTGAATCATGCAGGAAGATTTCATTCTGACCGGCATCGCGTGTCTGAACTGATCGTAGGTTCGTGAGAGGGAGCGAGTGTAGTGCGGATAGTCAGAGTCGGGTTATCAGATCGTAAAATTTTAAGGACAGTAAATGATATTGCAGATATTATATGTGGAAGTAATATTGATGCATAAATTGGGACTTTGTCGGAAGTGGTAATCGAGTAATAGATTTCGGGACTATGTCATAGGACGTAATCGGGACTGATAATTTTGATAGTTTGAGACCAGCTTGGAGAGGGGCAGAAGAGGATTTCTTGGGACTTTGGACTACGGCAAGCTCGCAAGATATTTCGACTGAGAAGTCTACGAGGGACATCAACGAAGAATAGATAAGTTAACCGCGGTATAAAACTGTAAATTCAAAGATATTTTGATCAAAGGCCTAACATCAAATCATTTTATTAAATTCACTAAATTGTTTGCTAAAAAGGTAACAATAAACTTTGTTAAGTTTTGTTCTTTAGAAAAGAAAGTGATCTTTCATTTAGTCAATCCAAACAGTAATGACTAGGAATAAAATCATTCTATTTCAGATTTCCATCAGCGCTGTATAGTCTGCGGATCCTATAATCCATTATAAAGGTAATAAGGATTATAATATATCGTGACCCATTGACCCAGCAAGCCGGACGCTAAGATCTTTGCCAGAAATTAATGTAGAGAAATTTTGTATATCTCAACCTATAATAGTTGGAGTTATGTCGCAATTAAATCTGTGTTTAAATATGGGTTAAAACGAGTTTTTCCAATCACATTTTGCAGCGATTTTCAATAATAAATATCGTCTTTATTAGTGTAGAGGCTCAGGCCTTGAGGCCTGCTCTTCCTCCTAACCACTTTCATGAATTTACAGGTTTAAAAATTAAAGTTGAGGCGTTCGGACGTAATAAATATTAACTGACATTTCATGTCACAGAGAAAAAAATGAATTTGAGACTACCATCTCCATCAATTTATACGTGCATAAATGCGTAAATATACCAAATAAATAGAATAATTTTGTTAATTAATGTCAAATAATAAGCGTGCATGAAATACAAGTAAACTATTGGGTGAAGCGTCAGGGGTCAAATCTGACAGCTCTTTTTTTTTTTTTTTTTTTTTTTTTTTTTTACTTTTCTTTCCTGCGTGACGCTGATACAAGAATAATTTTCGTTCTGAGAAACGAAATATACGACGTGACCACACTACTACACAAGGCGACGGAGCGCAAGATAGAATTTTTCTCTGCGACAACGATACCTCGCCAGGAGATTCGACTGTCTGACCTTGGCTGCGGGGGAGGTCAATATTTTTGACGGCAGATTTAAAACGTCCAGTGGTGCCGTTAGTTGTAACGTTCTTCTGAGAAATGCATTGCAGTTTTCCCTTGATAGCGTATCTGGTGTAATTTAGCTAGAAGCTATATTTGCCAGCAAAGTGAACAGAATTCTAGTTACGTTAGTTGGCATATGTGATTGAAGTTACTACGATAGAAAGTGTCATTCATTCGACTGTCGTAACTGAAAACAGATGATTTAACATTTTCAAGTTACTGTAAATTTTACGCTACAGAATTCTTAAGAATTAACGACTATTTCGAGACCAAAGAAAGTGTTAACTTAATGCTACTTTTTTATTTCATCAAAGAATGCATTCTAGTTACTTATGCACTGGCGTAATCTTTGTGAGATTTCTTTAAAAAAGGCATTAGATTCATGTGACTGAAACGTTTTTTATTTAACTCGATTATAGAATTAAATGAAATTGAAAATAAGTGGAGAAAATTCGCTTTTAATTTACACAAGAGTTGTTACGTACTGTATAGGAATTATTTGAGAGGTTTATTGCACGATTCTTTTCTTTCTTTTGTATGTTTTGCATTTTCGTACAATGATGGTATATGTGTATGTTCATTCTCTTTCAGATAGTGTCTTTTCTTTGTTTCTGCGCTTAGAGTATAACCTTTTTTGTTTATGTCTCAAGTGCTAGTGTGTGTGTGTGTTATGTCCAATTCAACGATTACTGCCATTCGTTTCAATTTTTTGTAATTCTAAGAAAGAATATACTCCCCTGGTTAATTTTTCAAAAGTACCTGATCTTTCTTTTCATTTGTATCGAAAGACGACCCCATACCCTGCATTACAGTGGGAACATAATTTCAGCTGTGCTAGGAGCATCCATTCTTAATACAGATGCCACTCATCGAGCAAATCTACTCTTCTGATCGAGTCATTCGTCCGAAAACCTTGCATTTAAGAGGGGAGTAAGAAAGTTGACAGTAGTCGATCATTGTTTCTTTTAGTTTTCATTAATAACATAATGCCCTTCTTCGTAAATGGTAATTAAAATGACATTACATATGAGAAATAGTGAACAATCACTATCATATGAAATATAGCGACATCATGCATGTAAACACAGCGCAATTGACACGTGATACAGTAACTAACTGTAAAATAAATCAGATATTCTTTTTCTTGTTATTATTATTATTATTATTATTATTATTATTATTATTATTATTATTATTATTATTATTATTATTTATTGGTATTTAAATATATCGCTTCTAACCATTCAGTCAATGAATTCCTGAAGAAGAGAATTCGCTAAACTCTATGTAAAGATACACTTCGGTTTTGGTGGTAACAAAGAGATTGGAGAGTTTAATTCACAGTGAGGACATTAAGGAAGACGAAGACAAATTCGACGGTTGTATATCAAAATGTGGTTTGTATTAAGCGAGGGGAAGAATTATTAGAGTGAAGAATGAGAGCAGGTGTGAAGAAGACAACCCAGTCACAAATCCCGGCGTGGAAGCGGAGGCGAATGGGCAGCTCACGCCGTGGACGGGGCGGGGGCTGGGGCGGGGGAGGGGCGGGGGCGGGACGGGGGCTGGGGGCGGGGGCGGGGTGGGGGCGGGGTGGGGGCGGGGGCTGGGGGCTTGGGCCGGGCGGGGGCTGGGGCCGGGCGGGGGCTGGGGCCGGGCGGGGGCTGGGGCCGGGCGAGGGCGGGGGCCGGGCGGGGGCGGGGACGCGGGCGGGGGCGGGGGCGGGGGCGGGTAGGGGGCGTGGCGTGACGCCGGACTGCGCGGAAATAGAAAGAGAGGGCGGAGAAGGGCCGGTGGCGAGGGAGGCGGCGGCAGCGACTTAAAGCAGAAGCGCTCTGTTTGAAGTCATTCGTCCGCGTCGAGGGGGCGACTTACACAAATTGGTGCGGCGGAGGCCGACGGGCGCTGCGGGGGCGCTGCGGGGCGCGGAGCACGTCCTCTTTATGCGCTCGCGTGCCGGCGTCGTGACCACGCCACCCACAGGCGCCCCTCGCCCCTCGCCCCTCGCCACCCACCTCCCACAACCCACTACACCGATCCTCTCTCACTGCAGCGCCTCTCACCGGGAGGTCCTAGATTCCAGTCCTGATGGCGGCAGGATTTCCGGCACTAGCTTTTCAGATAGGTCGAATTCAGTCGCTGTCTGGAGGAGAATTCTAGCGGCTGGCTGCTCTGATCGGTAGTTTTCCGTGGTTTCTCCACTCAACACAATCCTCTCGCCTTACACACATACTTACTTAACAAGTACTGCACTACCACATATTCCAGGAGACCGGTCGGGACCTTAGAGCTTGTTTCCGCTGGGGCTGTGCTTCGCTGGTGGGAGAGTCCTGGTTTGGGGGAAACCCCGTTAGCCGGCGGTAGGTCGCATCCAGCCATCTCCGGAGGAAAAAACATGCATTACAGTTACGAGACTAATGACCTATGCTGTTGACGCGCTCGGAATCACTAACCAACCAACCAACCGATCCTCTCTACGTCGGAGCTCGCACCGCCCCCCCTCCCTCTCGCGTGCCTCTGCGCTCTCCCTTCGCGCACCCCGAGCAACACACACACACACACACACACACACACACACACACACACTGCACGCAGCACATCATGTGCATGCATACACACAGCACACACGCATGCACGTACGCACCCAGAACACCCAAACCCGTACACACACATTCACACAAACAGCACACACACCCATACACAGACTCCCACATCAACGCATATTCAGTGATATCCAGTGCATGTCGTTTGTATACGCCCAGTCTACCCAACCGCCACGCAGGTTTTTTTCCACCTCTATGTGCACATCATTCTAATTTCATATATACTTTACGAATACATGGCCTATATTCCATTTAATATCTTTTAATGTCTGTGAACAACGGTGATCCGCTAACACCTCCGCTCTGTTTTCAGTGCATTTCCCCAAGCGGCCGTTCCTGTCGTCACAAGTTCCTCTCTTCATTCCCGACATGCCTCATCTTCGGACTACACCACCAGTGTATCTTCTGAACTGCTTTTCTCTTCATCCATCAACTCACCTGATCATTCATCCCCGCCCCACCCCTTCTATTCTATAGCATTCCATCTCATTTCAATGCATAACATTCCTTTCCATTCCATTTAACCTGGAGAGGCTGGAATTTATTCATATACAGGTGTACATTTATGCTGCAGCCTTTTCGGCTTCTGCAGCTTTGGGAGGGCGTATATCGTAAACAAACTACTTAAAAACTATCTTATATTTAACTTATAACTAAACAGAATGCCACTTTGGGCTCATTAGTTATGTGCAATAGGTTTTTAATATATTTAAAGTTTTTAAGATTGTTCTATTTTCTTTTCTTCTATTTTATATCATTCACTCTCACTTTCATCCTTAATCTATATAATTGTGGGAATTCTGATGTGGTGTTGTTGACGTTCTTATGAGAAGAATTAAAAGAGGTCATCTTCGAACATAATATGTTGACGAAGATGACCTTTTTTATTTCTTCTCTTAATCTATATATACAAACACATTCACTCACTCATTCATACCACTTGGAATCACTGCACTATTTACGCTAATTACACTGCATTTTCGCCACGGCGCCGACATTACTCAAGATCCCTTCCCATCGTATTCGACCCACTACTTTATACCCTCCCAGCCGCACCATCCCCTACCAGCTCCCGCCCACTGTCTGTACACGCTCCGCCCTCCTCTAGTACGCCGACCTCGGCCGCGCCCTCCCGGCTGCGTCGCCGCCCACTCGCGCCACCCTGCTTCGCTTGCGCCTCCCGTGACGGCGGCCCGCCACGGCGCTCCCCGCTGCGCTTTTGTCTGTCACAATGGCGAGCGGCGCCCGGGCGACCGAGCGAGAGAGATTGTAGCCAGTCGCCGGCGGCGGCGAGTTGGACTTGGCGTCTAGAAGCGGACTGAGCCGAGCCGGGGTGCCGCAGCGGAAAGCACTGCAACGGAGAATTAATAGGGAAAAGGAATTGAGACCTATATTACGGGGATGAAGTTCCTGCGGTGAAAATACCCCTACTTGAAGACTACGCTGGGGATGTTAGAATGTTGGAAAACTTATCAGAGAGATCATATCTAGAGCGGTGATACTAGTTGAGGTTGTTAGGAGGAAAGCCTTGGTTGTGACAAATGCACTTACTAAACTTCGAAAAAAGGGATAAAGGAAGGAAGGGACATCGAATGCAAAACGTGCAGCAAGAAACGTAAGAACTATGTAAATGCGCTCTAGTTGGGCATGAAACGTTCTGGGGCAAGCGTCTAAATGTGAAGCAATGTAGGCGTCATGCAGTGCAGAGGAGGTTGCACACACTGTCAAATTAACTGCCGTGTTCAATAATAAACTCAGCATCAAAATATGAATAGGAATGATTGTGGCAGTCCCTCAGCATAAAAGCGACTCCACCAAATAGGAAGTGATTGGCATTTCGTCAGCGTTGATGACGGCGTTATAGTGATAAGGACAACGGTGATGCAGATAGTCACTGTACCAATGATAGTACGATAATTGTCATTATAACGTCCTCTGTGGTACCGGTCGTAGTGAAATTAATACTAAAAGGAATGAAGGTGTAAATACTGACGGACATAATACGATTTTTGTCATTCCGGTCCGTGTGTTCCCCTTAATACTACGTTCGCTAACGCCATTCCCTCATTCCTACGCTGCCACTTCGCTTTCACCCAACCGACTCCACTCCAACTCGGTCCTCTGTGATCTCCAGCGCATGATTTTGTGTTTATCCCTTGCGCGCCAAAGCACCGCATCAAGGTACTGAACAGAGCGATCCTCTTTGCTTTGTACGTATTATCTGTCCTCTCGTGCTCTACATTTTTATTTGAATGAAATAAATTTACCGTTTTGTATTCCTACCTATATTATTCGTCATTTGCATTTTATTGATTTTGGTCGCGCTCAATGCGGTTGTACTCGTGAACACGTGAGTGAAACGGCTATTGCCTCAGTCTGTATCCGCCCCATAGCGGTGGACATTTTGTTACATTTCCGTCAATAAATTACGCGTGGAGCAGTCAATACCGTTTGAAATATTAACGAACATTTTACGTAACACATATTTGAGAGATGGTGCCTTATGTCGTCGAAAATAGTTGTCTCTTTAAAGTCTAGAGATATCAAATTAAATATTTTTATCAAAATGAAGAGTAATTTCAGTGTAACATATTTCCGTATTAATTCAATTCTTAAATAACATATTTTTGACTCGTAAATATTCTTATTCATCTTTCATACAGTATATCCCTTCTATGATAACAGTTTCGGTTGCTCCCCTTTAAGATGTTGAAATTATTTAAAGCCAACCTTATATAATTTAATATATTTCTAGTGTTTCAAATGTTGAAGCTGATAATGCTCGTATATAATGGTTTATAGTCAATAGGAAATATGTTTTTAAAACATTGAAAGTAGTTAGAATTAAAATCAATACATGGAATTCTGACGTAAGTTGAATTATTTTAGATAAAGTATTAAATTTACTTCTATATTTTCGTACAAATTGAGTTCTTTGTCTAATTCAGTAAATACTTCAATTTCGCAATCTTGTTTACATTAACATACATTTCAATTACTGATATTTAAAATTTAAAAAGATACTCGGTTGTTCGATTGGAGAAGACTGTTCTTGACTACCGAAGAACTGGGTTTCAAAACGATGTCAGCAGCAGACGCGGTGCTGAAGGGTTCAGTGGACTAGATCCGTACATTTAGGATTTTCTTAGCATTTCTTAACATTGAAAATATTACTTCTCAATGATATAAAAAACATGTAATATATCACAAATGCGACATTTGAGGCAAAATAATAAGATATTTTATTGTTAATTAAGAATATAATGGGTTTTTCTAGGAATGTACATTTCATATTCGTTCTCGGGAGCATTGCTGGTATACATTGGACCTAAAATAACATTGATTATGATTGTATGGATATTATAAATTCCAAGAGTTGGGTTTAAAATCTCCTTTTATACTTTCGAATATTCCATTACATTAATGGAATATTGAGCATCCTCCGCCTTTGTGAGATACATCTGTGGTGTAGTTAGAAACATTCGAAAAAAAACATGAAACCGATTAAAGTTTTTCAACAACATGCAAATATTTTATTGTTTTATTCCGCCCTTTCTCATACGTTATTCTCATACATCATATTATCACTCCACCGCTTCTCATGTTTACATTTACACTGCACGTACACCCACTAGATTCTCTCACTCCGTGCTTTCTAGCTTACAACATAGCAATTATGCAATAGCAATGATCCAAGAAAGAGGTCGACATCCATTAAATATATGCGTGTTGCTTTATTCAGGTGTTGCGTTATGGAAAAAACATTTTGATATTCTTGGCGTGTAAAGAAGTGTTAGTGTATCCAATAGCGTACTACGTTATTTCAATATTAATGAAGACTGTGTTTGTTAAAATATTTAATTCGTTGCAGTAGAAGAGCATTTTATGAGTTTTTCTTGACCATTGTTCCTGGTACGTTTTGGAAAACCTTTTCTTTGGTTCTGTTCAGAAGCCTTTTGCTAGAATGGCACATCTGATGCGGGGCTGCGAAAACTTGGAACTCTTTCGGCTCTCCGGGTGTCGCCGCGTCGCTGGTTCTGTTGCCTACACTTCGGCCCCCGTGCGGTGGTCTTCCTCTGGGGCGAATTCTAGGCAAAAAAAAATTTTTTAGATTTTAGTGGAATATTCTGTATTTAGCTACCAGGGAGAGCCGTGATGCGATGGCCAAAATGTAGGTAGCTTTGTCTTCGATGCGGCCCTGCCGGGAAAGCGTACGCTGGCCGCGAAAACATGCAACTTAACAGAGCGGAGTTCCATTGCTTGTAATAAGTGTCTTGACTCTAGAAGGCTTTTTCCGATGTTTCTTCCTATCTTTTATATTATTATTATTATTATTATTATTATTATTCAGTCGTGTAAATGAAACCAAGGAATAATATTTATTGTCAGTGATCTTTTCTACAAATCACTCGTTAAGCAGTATTGCAAATAAACAACTGTGTAAAATCAAATCAAATTGAAAGATCAATTTGATTTCATTGGAAGAACATATTGGATGCATTCATATTTTGATATATACCACTCCTTCACATTGGAGATCAGTTCTGCGCCAGAGGCCTCAGACTAACAAATCGGTAGAAATGATACGATGTCTTTAAGGCCCTTTGTGTCTTACTCAAAAGTCAGCTGTCGTTTCACACTTGAAACGCATGGCGTCCTTGAAGTCCTTCGCTTCAGGTTGGATATTGTTGGGTGATGTGACTGTTCGAAAAACGCATCATCAAGATCCATCATAAGCAGTACCACAGAGCAGGGGGAGCGCTGAAGTTTGCCTCCAGTCAATGATACACATTTAAAAGTATCCACATACATATTGTTCACGAATTGTACCTTATGTGTTTTGTTATGAGTTGTCAACATTCCCTACCTGCAGCCCCGCTTCTAGAGAAAAATCTTTGGTGCGCCTCTGACAACAAGAAAAAGATTTTTCCAGCAAGCGCGTGTAAAGTGTATCCTGTTCGTTGGAGAAAGTTGGTGAATCGTTGGCACCGGATTGCGACAACGAAAGTAGGTGCCTGAGAGGAGGTAGGTGGCTGGGCATGGGTAGGCGTGACCGGGGTGGGGGAAGCGGCATCGAAGACAACGTAGCTGCCATCCAAAGCAGCATCAGTGGTAGCGCTGGTAGGGTGACGTTGACGCAAAGGCAGCAGCGCCGCCGCCGCGAGGGGGTGCGAGGGGGCGCGAGGGGGCGCGAGGGGGCGCGAGGCCTGGAGAAAGCTTGAGGGGCGGGACGGGGGTGTGGGGAGGTGGCGCCAGGGGGCGCGAAGGGGCGCGAGGGGCGAGGGGGCGCTGAGGTGGCGCGAGGGGGCGCGAGGGCGTGAGGGGGCGCGAGGGTGGGTGAGGGGGCGCGCGAGGGTGGGTGAGGGGGCGCGAGGGGGACGTGAGGGGGCGCGAGGGGGCGCGAGGGGGTGCGAGGGTCCGCGAGGGGCCTGAGAAAGCTTGGGCGGGACGGGGTGGGAGGTGGCGCCAGGGGGCGCGAAGGGGCGCGAGGGGGCACGAGGGGGCGCGAGGTGGCGCGAGAGGGCGTGAGGGAGCGCGAGGGTGGGTGAGGGGGCGCGAGGGGACGTGAGGGGGCGCGAGGGGGCGCGAGGGGGTGCGAGGGTCCGCGAGGGGCCTGGAGAAAGCTTGAGGGGCGGGACGGGGTGGGAGGTGGCGCGAGAGGGCGCGAGGGGTGCGAGGGGGTGGGGCGGGGCGGGGCGGGCCGCGGAAGGCGGCGCTCGCGGACAAATGGGCGCATTCTCCGGCACCGGAGCGCCCGCGGCAGACGTCGTGGCCGGAAATGACGCCATAACTCGGGCGCCGCTGCCCGGCCGCCCCCGCCTTCCCCGCTCCGGCCCCCGCCCGCGCTTGTGCGCCCCGCTGCATCCGCCCAACACCTTTCCCGCCTCCGGCCCCACCCTCGCCCCTCCCACCGGCTCCGACTCCCTTTCCGTGACGTCTCCCCGACGGGTCCCCGCCCCTCTCGCCCCCAGCGATAACAGGCGAGTGGACGCGCCTTGGAGGAGGCGCCAGTGTCGCCGCCGCAGACTCGCTGTAAACGATTTTCGATAGCCCCGCACGCGGCGCGGCCGCCCGCCAGAGGGCGCGAGGGCGAAGAGCGCCACGGCTGCGGTGATAATGCTCTGGCTGGAGAGCGCCCATCGCGAAGGGGGCAATGGGCGAGGCTCAGGCGGAGTTGTTTGGGTGGATGTGGTCGCCACGGGAAGGGAGAGAGACAATGTTTAGATGAGGGGTACAGTACTGGATTGCTCTTTGTTATGAAATTGTTTGAAGGGAGAAAGACACAATGTTGAGAAGAGGAGTACAGTACTGGATTGTTCTTTGTTATGAAATTGGTTGAAGGGAGAAAGACACAATGTTTAGACGAGGGGTACAGTACTGGATTGTTTTTTGTTATGAAATTGGTTGAAGGGAGAGAGACAATGTTTAGATGAGGGGTACAGTACTGGATTGCTCTTTGTTATGAAATTGTTTGAAGGGAGAAAGACACAATGTTGAGAAGAGGAGTACAGTACTGGATTGTTCTTTGTTATGAAATTGGTTGAAGGGAGAAAGACAATGTTTAGACGAGGAGTACAGTACTGGATTGTTCTTTGTTATGAAATTGGTTGAAGGGAGAAAGACAATGTTTAGACGAGGGGTACAGTACTGGATTGTTCTTTGTTATGAAATTGTTTGAAGGGAGAAAGACACAATGTTGAGAAGAGGAGTACAGTACTGGATTGTTCTTTGTTATGAAATTGGTTGAAGGGAGAAAGACACAATGTTTAGACGAGGGGTACAGTACTGGATTGTTTTTTGTTATGAAATTGGTTGAAGGGAGAAAGACACAATGTTTACAGTACTGGATTGGTTACGAGAAATTACACAATGTTTAGACGAGTACTGGATTGTTTTGTTATGAAATTGGTTGAAGGGAGAAAGACACAATGTTTAGACGAGGGGTACAGTACTGGATTGTTCTTTGTTATGAAATTGGTTGAAGGGAGAAAGCACAATGTTTAGACGAGGGTACAGTACTGGATTGTTCTTTGTTATGAAATTGGTTGAAGGGAGAAAGACACAATGTTGAGACGAGGGGTACAGTACTGGATTGTTCTTTGTTACGAAATTGGTTGAAGGGAGAAATGCACAATGTTTAGACGAGGGGTACAGTACTGGATTGTTCTTTGTTATGAAATTGGTTGAAGGGAGAAGGACACAATGTTTAGACGAGGGGTACAGTACTGGATTGTTCTTTGTTATGAAATTGGTTGAAGGGAGAAAGACACAATGTTTAGACGAGGAGTACAGTACTGGATTGTTTTTTGTTATGAAATTGGTTGAAGGGAGAAAGACACAATGTTTAGACGAGGGGTACAGTACTGGATTGTTTTTTGTTATGAAATTGGTTGAAGGGACAAAGACACAATGTTTAGACGAGGAGTACAGTACTGGATTGCTCTTTGTTATGAAATTGGTTGAAGGGAGAAAGACACAATGTTTAGACGAGGGGTACAGTACTGGATTGTTTTTTGTTATGAAATTGGTTGAAGGGAGAGAGACACAATGTTGAGACGAGGGGTACAGTACTGGATTGTTCTTTGTTATGAAATTGGTTGAAGGGAGAAAGACACAATGTTGAGACGAGGGGTACAGTACTGGATTGTTCTTTGTTATGAAATTGGTTGAAGGGAGAAGGACACAATGTTTAGACGAGGGGTACAGTACTGGATTGTTCTTTGTTATGAAATTGGTTGAAGGGAGAAAGACACAATGTTTAGACGAGGGGTACAGTACTGGATTGTTTTTTGTTATGAAATTGGTTGAAGGGAGAGAGACACAATGTTGAGACGAGGGGTACAGTACTGGATTGTTCTTTGTTATGAAATTGGTTGAAGGGAGAAAGACACAATGTTGAGACGAGGGGTACAGTACTGGATTGTTCTTTGTTATGAAATTGGTTGAAGGGAGAAAGACACAATGTTGAGACGAGGAGTACAGTACTGGATTGTTCTTTGTTATGAAATTGGTTGAAGGGAGAAAGACACAATGTTGAGACGAGGAGTACAGTACTGGATTGTTCTTTGTTATGAAATTGGTTGAAGGGAGAGAGACACAATGTTGGGACGAGGGGTACAGTACTGGATTGTTCTTTGTTATGAAATTGGTTGAAGGGAGAAAGACACAATGTTTAGACGAGGGGTACAGTACTGGATTGTTCTTTGTTATGAAATTGGTTGAAGGGGGGAAAGACACAATGTTGAGACGAGGGGTACAGTACTGGATTGTTCTTTGTTATGAAACTGGTTGAAGGGAGGACACAATGTTTAGACGAGGGGTACAATACTGGATTGTTCTTTGTTATGAAATTGATTATTTTAATTTTACGAACTTTTACATTTGATAATTGTCAATAATTGTCTATATCTGAAGCTTATTATGTTTAGAGACGTCTCTAGTCATTCACAATGTTTAAAAAATTATTCTATTTCTTGCAGATACCTAATTGATTGTTATTGCCGTCAATACGGAGTTCGCTATGCACTGAATAACTTACCTGGATTGGAGGATCGTGATTACGAGGGAAATATGAAAATAGTTGAATGGTGTTACATGTTCTCTTACGGAGGGAATAATGAAAAGACAAACTGAATCAAATTCACTTCAAGTTAATTAGTAAATAAGCCAATCTGAATCATTAAATTTACGTAAAAAATAAAATCATGTATGTGCCACGGACGTTAACTAATTCTAATGATCTCGGGCGGCAAAAAGCCGTCGGGCCAATGGCTTTTGTTGCCTCCCGATCATTACAACCCTTATAACGCCCTTGGTGTGTAAATAACTAATGTCACATAATCTCAACCTACTCTCCGGTTATGTGACAGACTTCACATTAAAATGTAAGATATAATCGTACACTGAGTGCCCCCTTTCCATAAAAAATTATCTTCTTTCACGTTAGTTTGAATGTAGTACATTCCCTTCCCTCAGTACTGTAATGTTCTGTACATCAAATGTTAATTGTCCCTCCGTTCAGGCCTAACTTCTACCCTGAGGACTTTAACGCAAGGATGCACATCATTAAGGTGGTTTTGAAGTGCATACATCAAGGAACTCGTGAACGAACACGACAAAATACTTGGAACATGGCAAATCGTTATTGGCTCACCATCACAACTCGTAAAATACTTAGGAATTCACCTGGACACAAAAGTAACCTGGAGAACTCATATAGATATCAACATTAAACAATCAAGTAATAAATTATTCCAACTTCGGACACTAATCAACAAACACAAATCCCTGTCATACACAAACTCTAGAACAATATACAAAACTATAATTAGACCACTACTGCTTTATATGCCCAATATGGACAAACGCAGTCCCAACAAATATAAATAAAATTCAAGTAATGCAAAATAAATTTTGAAGATTAATCACAAATGCCTCGTGTTTCATAAGTAATAAACAACTTCATTCATAATTAAACATCAATATAATAATAAACCAAATAGAACATATACCACACAACTTCTACCAAAACCTAACAGACACACCAGCGGCATTACAAACTACCGAAAAATAATCTTACAACCGAATAAAAAATAGATTTCCGTTCGAAGCCTTCCTCAAAATTTTAGTCAACCACCATTCATAACCCCGATGTTCACCCTTAGAGAATCCTCTTCAATGTATAGATTAAGTTAATTTAGATATTTTAACTAGAATAACTCTGAAAAACATCCGTAAAGTGATTGAACTGAACGATGTAATCAATCTAAAATGAATAAATGAGTTAAATAAGATCGTTATTGGCAATGATTGTAACACACAATTTGAGAATTCAAGAATTTATTCTCCGTTATATATTTGAAGTCGTTTCAGTAATATCTAAGTTTGCATGGAATATGTGCAAATCAAATTGGGGTTATCGTGTAGCATTGCAATTGAATAATAAGTTGCGTAAACATCAGTCCCCTTTTCGCGTTATTTGAGTTATAGTGAGACACACATTTCTGGGTGGTAGATTCATGCTCTCAAGAATTCTCGTATTAGTATTGGGCAATGATGAATGAAAGGTAGATTAAGTCTGTGCATAAGTCACACGAGTCCAGGAGAAAATTGGTTTTAAAACTGATGAGTGGTGGCAAGATCTTTCAGTACGTTCAGAAAATTAGTCCGGAACTACGACTATCAGTGTCCAAGGCCACTGACATTGACTTATCACTATCAACATATACTCATTTGTTCCTCATTAATAGCTTGCGTAGACTTAAATAATACTTTTGTATTATTGATAAAAACAATTTCTAAGTAGCGCACCTCGAGTCATGTAAAAGGAATGCTATTGAAAACGGATAGTAAATCTTTCTGTGACAAAATATACACTTTTTCCTCGCGAAAAAACATTTAATAAAAAGAAGAATGTTATGAGTGGATTGATGGCCTCATGTAGTATCGATTTTCACTTCTCAAAAATAAAAATGTAGCTTTAAAATTATACACAGAAAAAGTCTCCAATAAAAGGATTTCAATAAATATGCAAACATTGCAGGTCGTAAAAGAACTAATGAAATACATTCCAGAATAATACAGAAGTCTTTATGAGGATTTCAATAATTGGCCAAGTTCTGAGAGAAAAAGAAGAAGTCTAACATATTCGTAGAAATAAGATTATGTTTCATTGAAATTCATCAGATTATGTAAAAACGTGCTTTATTGAAAATAAATACACTGAAAATTAAAGTTATTGTCGGCCATTTTATCTTGCAATAATAAGTTAACAAAATTCCAAACTCTTTAGTGATGCATAGTTGAAAAAAGATATGGTGTTGGTTTTTTGGGCGTTAATACGAGTATTCGTAGTATTATATATGTGGTTTGAATTTTACTTGTTGGGGGCATTCAGGTGTTAATCATTTTAATGGTAAATTGTGTTAACCTTCTCCTGTAATTTTGTTTAGAACTAATGTTGTTTATGCTAGTACCGATTCAATAAATTCGGCAAGCCACACATATTATGACGGTTGCTTACTTCCCTCAGTGGATATTGGGCCTCTAATATAAATCGTTTGTTCTTAGATGGACATTGGTCCCAGATATTTGATTTAAACAAAGTGTTTTTATTATGAGTAATTCCAAAACACGTAATTCCTAATCATGTAAGTGAATGAGTAAGTTAATATTTTAAATAGATTTTTTTCTTTTGAATGAGAGAAATGTGGACGATAGTTCAAAAAATTCACGTGTTTAATCCCATGTTTCTCAAAACTCACATTTTCTGAAATCACACAAATTATGAAACACTACCAACATAATGATTAACAATTCTCAAAATACGTGCAACACCTTTGTCTCATATTACATAACAATTGTGAATCATCTTAAGGGAACTTGTGGTTCTATAACAGCCTATTGCTTCTCCTATTATTTATAATGGTTATGTTATTTTATAATATTGCAATTTCTACCGTACTAATGTTTCAACAGTCTTTGTTTTAGTAGTTATAAGTCTAAAGGACAAAGTAAGAAATGCTGACATTAGACAAAGAACAGGTCAAAACGACGTAGGTCAACTCACATGTCTTTTAAAGTGGAAATCGGCAGGACATGTAATGAGGACGAAGACAAGCAGATGGACCTACAAAATTACAATATGGGACCCAAGCACTGGGAAGAGAAATATCGGAAGGCAGAGAACATGGTGGTCAGACAACATAGTAAGAAGACTGGGAAGCCAATGTACCAGAACAGCAGGAGACCGCACAAAATGGAGAGAAGTCATCGACACACTCGAAGAAGTCCATAGAAAAAAGATTAAACAAATAAAAAGGAACGGTGGCACACAAATAAAGAACACAAGGGTAAGTGAAGTGATAGTGACGTGATAAGTGACGTGATAAATGATAGTGAAGTGATGCTAATTGATAAGTGAAGTGCTTCACTTATCAGAACCTTACAATGTAAGAGGCTTTTGCCCTACTAAGGGATGTGCACGAGTTAATAATAATAATAATAATAATAATAATAATAATAATAATAATAATAATAATAATAATAATAATAATAATTACAACTTATTAGTCACAAAACCGAAAGATACTATAATAAACTCATTTAACTGAAGAAAGCAAATTTTTCACAGTTCGCGATACCTGACCTGCTCGTGCAGCCATAAGCGGAACAAGTCACCATTTTAACACCCTGAAATAACGCCAGAGCGCTTAAAACATTAAAAAGAAGCTAAGGGGTAAAAAGCATCTGCTAATGTATAATTAAAATAGTGTTTATTCACCATGTTCAATTAGGGCTTGTTCTTATAATGTTAGATACTCCCCTTGAAAAATAACCAAAAGTTTCTTTCTCTGAAAAAAAAGTTTATTAAAGACCAAAAGTAAATAACTGGCGGTAAGGCGGAAAGCAAAGCAACGAACCGAAACAAATTAGCTTGCAAGCCGTGTACTCTGAGACGCACTGAGATGGTTTGGTCAACAAACATGGCGGACACAACGCAGTATCCTCAGCGATTGACTTCTCCTTCCGGGACCGATGCCACCTCCACATATTACAAACTCCTTGGTTTCAACTACACACGAAATACGGAATCTTTCCTGGTTTTTGGTTGAATCAAGAAATGCACAAAAAGGAAGCCCACATCCCATAATATAAATCTAAATTATCACTCCTTTAAAAATATAGGAGGATTTTGGGCACACAAAAATTATATGTTTTAAAAGAAAACTTACATTAATATCAACTTTTGCTTTAAAATAATACGGAAAATGAAAAGTATCACTTTCATATTCCATGTATTGTAACTAACTTTCAATTCTGTGAGTTCCGTTTTAAAAAAAGTTTTAATCAAATCAAACTCATTTTAGAAATGTATTTAATTATTCTAATTAACAATATTTTTTCAACGTAAACCGTATGCAAAATACTTGTTTACGAAGTTTAGTAGTAGAAAAAACCATCAGAGGAACAATATGTTTTCATTTGTTTGTTTGACTCAATGCTTTGTAAAAATTGAATATTTTCCACTTCACACAAACAAAATTAAAAAGTAAAATTAATCCTGAATATAGCACTGTACACCTACAAACAGTAGAGGACATGCAACAAGTAGTACCCTAAAGAAAACGAAAAAGGAACACGAACAACGGAGTGATATTTAAACATTTTCTGAGAGGAATTGATCAAAAGGACACTGTTACAAATAACATCAATAAGCCAAGTCAAAAATAGCAGGCATGTCGATTGATTGATTGATTGATTTTTTCGTGTCTCCGGGCGCGTCAACTACTTTGGTCATTAGTCCCGTTAGTGTAGTGTATGTTTTTTTCTCGGGAGATGGCGGTGATCTTCCCCCGCTGGATGGCGAGATCCGGCGCCGACCTACAGTTGGGTAGTGGGATTTCCCCCTAACCAGGACTCTCCTACTAGGGGAGCACCGCCCCCACCGGGACAAGTTCTAAGCTCCCGACCGATCTCCCGGAATATGTGGTAGTGTAGTGCACGTTAGTGTGCAAGGAAGAGGAAGGAAATATCGCGTGCGGTCCGTGGCCTGTTTGTTAGGGTACTGCTCCGGCATTCGAGAGGCATGTCGAGAACGTACAGTGGCGTGCACTGCGAAGTAGCCCCGACACCCTCGTCTCTCCCGGTTCCTCTCGTCCCCCACAGCCTCGCCCCTCCCGTCGTCCCCGTCGTCCCCGTTGCCCCGATAGCCCCCTCCCCCGCAACCCCACTATCCCCGACTTCTCAGCAGTTCCATTCCACCCCACTGCCCCCATGCCCTTCCCACCGTCCGCCCCCCCCCCCACGCTGTCACCACCGTACCCTTCAGCCTCACTGCCCCCCCACCGGCGTCGTTTTCGCGGCGCGGGCCGGCGGGCGCTTGTGTGGGGGCGGGAGCGGAATGCGTGTCCGCCCACGTGCGTCCGCGCGACACGGCGCCGCGCGCATTTTAACGCGCGCGACAGCTGCGCGGCGCGTGTCCTCGGGCGCGGCGGCGGCGGCGCGCGCGCCCGCGTGTGGGTGTGTGGGGGTGGAGGCGGAGGGGGGCGTGCCTCTCGCGCGCCTACCCTCCCCGCACCGCGCCGCGAGGCGATTGGTGCGCCCCGGGCGGTTCTCATGCGATGGGAATCCGACAACGCGGGGATGCGTGTTGCACGAATGTTGTAGTAGGGGAAGGTTGTTTGTCTGGAAGGAGACCGATTGTAATGCGATGTTTAAACATCTGCGGGACTGTCTGCAAGGAATTGCGGGCAGTGCAGATTCATGAATTGACGCGTTTGAATCTGAACGCAGTGCAGTTCGTTGTTGCTTTCCGGGTTTTGCAGATTTGTGATGTTGTTGTGTTTCCACTGTGACAATAGACAGACGATGTTCCGTTTACGCCAACAGGAGAATGGTGTTTTATAAACAAAGCCTCTCACAAAAAACTCATTTTCCATCAAAATAGTTGCCTATAAATCCGTTGCACCTTATGCAGAAATTAAATGCCTACATTTTATTTCAGTGGTTTCAAAAGTATCTGCATCGATGGAATGTCTGGTGTAGTGTGTAATAATCCATTATTGCGCAATATTCTATAATCGTGCTAATTAATATTGAGATGAGAAGTTTGTTGTATCCGTCCTGAAGTATGTTATTTGGAAAATAATTATATAATTTCACTATTCTAGGAGTTAAGGCAAAAACGTCATTTATACTAGACACCGATGAGATCCCAGATGCGTACATTCTAATATTTCCAGAGAGAGCAAGGTGAATGAGTGAATATTATTAACCTTGTCTGTTGATTTACGAATCAGTGGTCTTTGTCAAAAATGACTTGCTTAAGGGCGGGAATATATTTTCAGAAAAAGTCGATGTATATTATTATAACACTCGACGTAGTAAGCATATTCATCAGGTGACAATATAAACAGCTCATTACAAAAACATCACATACAATACATGTACATTATTTTACACCACTTTGCCATATGACATTAAACGATTAAATTCGATAGAAAACTTTAAATCCCAAGTGAAATCGTTCCTGCTGCATAACTGTTTCTATACTATCAGAGACTATACTGAGCATCACAAGAAAAGCATTTTGTGGGTTATCAAGTTTTTCGTTTTATGATGAGACACATACGTGACTGGCTTTTCCACGCATCAATGCATTGAAACAGATCGTTTTTTAACAAATGGATTTTAATCGCTACTTCCTAGGTGAGGTGAGGCCGCCAATTACAAAAATGATTGTCCTAACCTAACTTAATCTAACTTATGTTAGATTCCAGGCTCTCTCGTATCATTGTCCGGACGTTAGGAGCCTTAGGCGGGTACGGCGTCGGCTCCGGTGTGCTGGCCCTGGGTTGGCGCGGTGGCTGCCCAGCGCGATCCGGTCCGGTGGCGGCGGCGGTGGCGGTCTCCCTCACCTCCGTCAAGGTGGCACCCCCACTTATTGAAATTCAAAAAAAACTAGCCCATAATTTTGTACTAATTATGTACTAATTTTGTACCAAAATAAATTTTTTTGTACTAAACTATAAACCGTTAAAAAACGGCATTCAAAAGTGGGGGTGCCAGCTTGACGGAGGTGCCACCCCCGCCCTCCGAAGGGCGGCCGGAGCAGCGGGCGGCGTCCTGGCGCCTCGGGCGTTATCAGTGGCTCCCCCGAGCGTGGTCCAAGGCGGCGGTGGTCGCGCCTCTGTCCGTCACAGGTTCCTGCCCGAGTTCGAGCGCTCTGGCCGTCATTGGCCGTGGAGTTCTCATCTCACGGGGATTGTCCAGCGTATGGTCTGGCCCAGGCGGCACATGAGCGGCCAGCGATGTGGTGGCGATGGCAGTCTAGCGAGTAGGCGCGGCGTCTCGCGGCGTGCGATAATGCGGTCGCGCATGATACATTTCTTCTCGGGTCCTCCATCGGAATAATTACTCGACCTCACTCGCCCGTCTCCTCCATCAGAAGAATGCTCCTGGACCCGCAGTGGCCTCCCACGAGTCGCGATATCACGTGGTCCTATCCCGCTCGGTTTTCGGCGATTGGCCCCCTGAAATCACGCGGTGTGCACTGTCCAATCGCAGTGTCAACAGCGATGGTAGCGTCGCGGGTTTCCGACGAAACTTTGGCGTGTCGGGAATTTCCGGAAACCTGGGTGGGTGAGTGGTGACGCTCGTCGGCGCGGCGTCCGTAAATTCCCCGCTGAGTGATGGTGCGCCAGCCACGACTCTGCCCAGCGCGGTCCGCCCGCGCGCAGGTAGCCAGAAAGTGCCATATTCCTGCTCTCAAATGTAGGAGGCTCCCAACGTTATTTGAAGTAAAAATACGTCGAAACCTGACGCGTGCGACAGAAGGTTTATGGGCTGTTAATTTTGTTGTACCTTCACTAGATGGCGTTACCGTCACTCTTCATTTTAATTCAATTTCCATTCAAACTGCGCTCCATCCGAGCTTCATTATTACTGAGCGTTGCCGTGTGACGCAGGACGAGGTCAGCACAGCGGCGCACGTAAGTGAGAGAGTGAGACACTGAGATACAGTCAGAGAAAGAAAGAGGCAAAGAGTGACACAGACAGAGACAGAGAGAGACAAACCAAAAGGGACAAGGACGAGACAGAAATACCTAGAGAGACAGACAGGGAGAGACGGACAGAGAGGGAGACAGAGACAAGATAGAGAGACACAGAGAGACGAACAGAGGGCAGACGAGAGAGACAGACAGAGAGGGCAGACGAGAGAGACAGACAGAGAGAGACGAAAGACAGAGAGAGACGGGCAGAGAGAGACGGGCAGAGAGGGCAGACAGAGGAGCAGCGGGCAGAGAGGGGAGCAGACAGAGAGGGCAGACAGAGAGGGAGCAGACGGAGCAGAGAGAGAGACAGATAGAGAGACAGATAGAGAGAGACAGACAGAGAGAGACAGACAGAGAGAGACAGACAGAGAGAGACAGACAGAGAGACAGACAGAGAGAGACAGACAGAGAGAGACAGATACAGAGATAGATAGGCAGAGACAGACAGAACAGACACACAGGCAGATATAGACAGTGACAAACATAGACAGACAGAGACAGGCAGAAACAGACCGTCGAAGGTCAAAGATCAGGAACTTTTGAAAAATTAAAAATTAACAAGGAGAGTATATTCTTTCTTAGAATTACAAAAGTTTGAAAAGAATGGCAGTAATCGTTGCATTGGATTACATCACATACTAGCACTTGAGTCACAAACACAAATGATTATACTCTTATCACAGTAACAAAAAAGACACTATCGGAAAAAGAAAAAACATACACATATACCCTTATGTACAAAAATGCACAACATACAAAAAAGAAAAAATCGGGAAATAATCGTCTCAAATAATTCCTATGCAGTACGTAACAACTCCATGTAAATTAAAAATGAACTGCCTCAACTTATTTACAATTGCATTAAATTTTAT